>JAYKNF010000037.1:0-250000 GCA_036172665.1 Prosopocoilus inquinatus | reverse complement strand
AAACGTCGTATCTCACATCAGAGTTACTGGAGTCCATCGAAACATCAAATAACATGATAGATAAGTAAGGATCGATTAGATACAGCACAGGAACAACGCTAATACGTGTTGTTTCGTTCAAAACTATTTCCAGCTTCTGCTGCGTCCGATAACTTTGTATCTCACATCAGAGTTACTGGAGTCCATCCAAACGTCAAATAACATGTTAGATAAGTAAGGATCGTTTAGATACATCACAGGAACAACGCTAATACGTGTTGTTTCGTTCAAACCTATTTCCAGCCTCTGCTGCGTCCGAAAATTTCGTATCTCACATTAGAGTTACTGGAGTCCATCAAAACGTCAAATAACATGATAGATGAGTAAGGATCGATTAGATACATCACAGGAACAAGCTAATACGTGTTGTTTCGTTTAAAACTATTTCCAGCTCCTGCTGCGTCCAAAAACTTCGTATCTCACATCAGAGTTACTAGAGTCCATCGAAACGTCAAATAACATGATAGATGAGTAAGGATCGATTAGATACATCACAGGAACAACGCTAATGCGTGTTGTTTCATTTAAAACTATTTCCAGCTTCTGCTGCGTCCGATAATTTCGTATCTCACATCAGAGTTACTGGAGGTCATCCAAACGTCAAATAACATGATAAATGAGTAAGGATCGATTAGATACATCACAGGAACAACGCTAATGCGTGTTGTATCTTTTAAAACTATTTCCAGCTTCAGCTGCGTCCGAGAACTTCGTATCTCACTTCAAAGTTACTGGAGTCCATCCAAACGTCAAATAACATGATAGATGAGTAAGGATCGATTAGATACATCACAGGAACTACGCTAATGCGTGTTGTTTCATTTAAAACTATTTCCAGCTTCTGCTGCGTCCGATAATTTCGTATCTCACATCAGAGTTACTGGAGGTCATCCAAACGTCAAATAACATGATAAATGAGTAAGGATCGATTAGATACATCACAGGAACAACGCTAATGCGTGTTGTATCTTTTAAAACTATTTCCAGCTTCTGCTGCGTCCGAAAACGTCGTATCTCACATCAAAATTACTGGAGTCCATCGAAACGTCAAATAACATAGTAGCTAAGTAAGGATCGATTAGATACATCACAGGAACAACGCTAATACGTGTTGCTTCGTTTAAAACTATTTCCAGCTCCTGCTGCGCCCAAAAACTTTGTATCTCACATCAGAGTTACCGGAGTCCATCCAAACGTCAAATAACATGTTAGATAAGTAAGGATCGTTTAGATACATCACAGGAACAACGCTAATACGTGTTGTTTCGTTCAAAACAAGTTCCAGCTTCTGCTGCGTCCGAGATCTTTGTATCTCACATCAGAGTTACTGGAGTCCGTCCAAACGTCAAATAACATGATAGATGAGTAAGGATCGATTAGATACATCACAGGAACAACGCTAATATGTGTTGTTTCGTTTAAAACTATTTCCAGCTGCTGCTGCGTCCGAAAAATTCGTATCTCACATTAGAGTTACTGGAGTCCATCGAAACGTCAAATAACATGTTAGATATGTAAGGATCGATTAGATACATCACAGGAACAACGCTAATACGTGTTGTTTCGTTCAAAACTATTTCCAGCTTCTGCTGCGTCCAAAAACTTTGTATCTCACATCAGAGTTACTGGAGTCTATCCAAACGTAAAATAACATGATAGATGAGTAACGATCGATTAGATACATCACAGGAACAACGCTAATGCGTGTTGTTTCATTTAAAACTATTTCCAGCTTCTGCTGCGTCCGATAATTTCGTATCTCACATTAGAGTTACTGGAGTCCATCCAAACGTCAAACAACATGATAGATAAGTAAGGATCGATTAGATACATCACAGGAACAACGCTAATATGTGTTGTTTCGTTTAGAACTATTTCCAGCTCCTGCTGCGTCCAAAAACTTCGTATCTCACATCAGAGTTACTAGAGTCCATCGAAACGTCAAATAACATGATAGATGAGTAAGGATCGATTAGATACATCACAGGAACAACGCTAATGCGTGTTGTTTCGTTTAAAACTATTTCCAGCTTCAGCTGCGTCCGAGAACTTCGTATCTCACATCAGAGTTACTGGAGTCCATCGAAACGCCAAATAACATGATAGATGAGTAAGGATCGATTAGATACATCACAGGAACAACGCTAATGCGTGTTGTTTCATTTAAAACTATTTCCAGCTTCTGCTGCGTCCGAAAATTTCGTATCTCACATCAAAGTTACTGGAGTCCATCGAAACGCCAAATAACATGATAGATGAGTAAGGATCGATTAGATACATCACAGGAACAACGCTAATGCGTGTTGTTTCGTTTAAAACTATTTCCAGCTTCAGCTGCGTCGGAAAATTTCGTATCTCACATCAGAGATACTGGAGTCCATCCAAACGTCAAATAACATGATAGATGAGTAAGGATCGATTACATACATCACAGGAACAACGCTAATGCGTATTGTTTCATTTAAAACTATTTTCAGCTTCTGCTGCTTATGAAAATTTCGTATCTCACATCAGAGTTACTGGAGTCCATCGAAACGTCATATAACATAGTAGATAAGTAAGGATCGATTAGATACATCACAGGAACAACGCTAATACGTGTTGTTTCGTTTAAAACTATTTCCAGCTTCTGCTGCGTCCGAAAATTTCGTATCTCACATCAGAGATACTGGAGTCCATCCAAACGTCAAATAACATGATAGATGAGTAAGGATCGATTAGATACATCACAGGAACAACGCTAATACGTGTTGTTTCGTTTAAAACTATTTCCAGCTCCTGCTGCGTCCAAAAACTTCGTATCTCACATCAGAGTTACTAGAGTCCATCGAAACGTCAAATAACATGATAGATGAGTAAGGATCGATTAGATACATCACAGGAACAACGCTAATGCGTGTTGTTTCGTTTAAAACTATTTCCAGCTTCTGCTGCGTCCGAGAACTTCGTATCTCACGTCAGGGTTACTGGAGTCCATCCAATCGTCAAATAACATGATAGATGAGTAAGTATCGATTAGATACATCACAGGAACAACGCTAATGCGTGTTGTTTCGTTCAAAACTATTTCCAGCTTCTGCTGCGTCCGAAAATTTCGTATCTCACATCAGAGTTACTGGAGTCCATCCAAACGTCAAATAACATGATAGATGAGTAAGGATCGATTAGATACATCACATCAACAACGCTAATACTTGTTGTTTCGTTTAAAACTATTTCCAGCTTCTGCTGCGTCCGAAAATTTCGTATCTCACATCAGAGATACTGGAGTCCATCCAAACGTCAAATAACATGATAGATGAGTAAGGATCGATTAGATACATCACAGGAACAACGCTAATACGTGTTGTTTCGTTTAAAACTATTTCCAGCTCCTGCCGCGTCCAAAAACTTCGTATCTCACATCAGAGTTACTAGAGTCCATCGAAACGTCAAATAACATGATAGATGAGTAAGGATCGATTAGATACATCACAGGAACAACGCTAATGCGTGTTGTTTCGTTTAAAACTATTTCCAGCTTCTGCTGCGTCCGAAAATTTCGTATCTCACATCAAAGTTACTGGAGTCCATCGAAACGCCAAATAACATGATAGATGAGTAAGGATCGATTAGATACATCACAGGAACAACGCTAATGCGTGTTGTTTCGTTTAAAATTATTTCCAGCTTCAGCTGCGTCCGAGAACTTCGTATCTCACTTCAGAGTTAATGGAGCCCATCCAAACGTCAAATAACATGATAGATGAGTAAGGATCGATTACATACATCACAGGAACAACGCTAATGCGTGTTGTTTCATTTAAAACTATTTCCAGCTTGTGCTGCGTCCGAAAATTTCGTATCTCACATCAGAATTACTGGAGTCCATCCAAACGTCAAATAACATGATAGATGAGTAAGGATCGATTAGATACATCACAGGAACAACGCTAATACGTGTTGTTTCGTTTAAAACTATTTCCAGGTTCTGCTGCGTCCGAAAACGTCTTACCTCACATCAGACTTACTGGAGTCCATCCAAACGTCAAATAACATGTTAGATAAGTAAGGATCGTTTAGATACATCACAGGAACAACGCTAATGCGTGTTGTTTCGTTTAAAACTATTTCCAGCTTCTGCTGCGTCCGAAAATTTAGTATCTCACATCAGAGATACTGGAGTCCATCCAAACGTCAAATAACATGATAGATGAGTAAGGATCGATTAGATACATCACAGGAACAACGCTAATACGTGTTGTTTCGTTGAAAACTATTTCCAGCTTCTGCTGCGTCCGAAATCTTTGTATCTCACATCAGAGTTACTGGAGTCCATCCAAACGTCAAATAAGATGATAGATGAGTAAGGATCGATTAGATACATCACAGGAACAACGCTAATGCGTGTTGTTTCGTTTAAAACTATTTCCAGCTTCAGCTGCGTCCGAGAACTTCTTATCTCACTTCAGAGTTACTGGAGCCCATCCAAACGCCAAATAACATGATAGATGAGTAAGGATCGATTAGATACATCACAGGAACAACGCTAATACGTGTTGTTTCGTTCAATACTATTTCCAGCTTCTGCTGCGTCCTAGAACTTTGTATCTCACATCAGAGTTACTGGAGTCCATTCAAACATCAAATAACATGATAGATGAGTAAGGATCGATTAGATACATCACAGGAACAACGCTAATGCGTGTTGTTTCATTTAAAACTATTTCCAGTTTCTGCTGCGTCCGAAAATTTCGTATCTCACATCAGAGTTACTGGAGTCCATCGAAACGCCAAATAACATGATAGATGAGTAAGGATCGATTAGATACATCACAGGAACAACGCTAATGCGTGTTGTTTCGTTTAAAACTATTTCCAGCTTCTGCTGCGTCCGAAAATTTCGTATCTCACATCAAAGTTACTGGAGTCCATCGAAACGCCAAATAACATGATAGATGAGTAAGGATCGATTAGATACATCACAGGAACAACGCTAATGCGTGTTGTTTCGTTTAAAACTATTTCCAGCTTCAGCTGCGTCCGAGAACTTCGTATCTCACTTCAGAGTTACTGGAGCCCATCCAAACGTCAAATAACATGATAGATGAGTAAGGATCGATTACATACATCACAGGAACAACGCTAATGCGTGTTGTTTCATTTAAAACTATTTCCAGCTTGTGCTGCGTCCGAAAATTTCGTATCTCACATCAGAGTTACTGGAGTCCATCGAAACGTCAAATAACATAGTAGATAAGTAAGGATCGATTAGATACATCACAGGAACAACGCTAATACGTGTTATTTCGTTCAAAACTATTTCCAGCTTCTGCTGCGTCCGAGAACTTTGTATCTCACATCAGAGTTACTGGAGTCCGTTCAAACGTCAAATAACATGATAGATGAGTAAGGATCGATTAGATACATCACATCAACAACGCTAATACTTGTTGTTTCGTTTAAAACTATTTCTAGCATCTGCTGCGTCCGAAAACGTCGTATCTCACATCAGAGTTACTGGAGTCCATCGAAACATCAAATAACATGATAGATAAGTAAGGATCGATTAGATACAGCACAGGAACAACGCTAATACGTGTTGTTTCGTTCAAAACTATTTCCAGCTTCTGCTGCGTCCGATAACTTTGTATCTCACATCAGAGTTACTGGAGTCCATCCAAACGTCAAATAACATGATAGATGAGTAAGGATCGATTAGATACATCACAGGAACAACGCTAATACGTGTTGTTTCGTTTAAAACTATTTCCAGCTTCTGCTGCGTCCGAAAATTTCGTATCTCACATCAAAGTTACTGGAGTCCATCGAAACGCCAAATAACATGATAGATGAGTAAGGATCGATTAGATACATCACAGGAACAACGCTAATGCGTGTTGTTTCGTTTAAAACTATTTCCAGCTTCAGCTGCGTCCGAGAACTTCGTATCTCACTTCAGAGTTACTGGAGCCCATCCAAACGTCAAATAACATGATAGATGAGTAAGGATCGATTACATACATCACAGGAACAACGCTAATGCGTGTTGTTTCATTTAAAACTATTTCCAGCTTGTGCTGCGTCCGAAAATTTCGTATCTCACATCAGAGTTACTGGAGTCCATCGAAACGTCAAATAACATAGTAGATAAGTAAGGATCGATTAGATACATCACAGGAACAACGCTAATACGTGTTATTTCGTTCAAAACTATTTCCAGCTTCTGCTGCGTCCGAGAACTTTGTATCTCACATCAGAGTTACTGGAGTCCGTTCAAACGTCAATTAACATGATAGATGAGTAAGGATCGATTAGATACATCACATCAACAACGCTAATACTTGTTGTTTCGTTTAAAACTATTTCCAGCATCTGCTGCGTCCGAAAACGTCGTATCTCACATCAGAGTTACTGGAGTCCATCGAAACATCAAATAACATGATAGATAAGTAAGGATCGATTAGATACAGCACAGGAACAACGCTAATACGTGTTGTTTCGTTCAAAACTATTTCCAGCTTCTGCTGCGTCCGATAACTTTGTATCTCACATCAGAGTTACTGGAGTCCATCCAAATGTCAAATAACATGATAGATGAGTAAGGATCGATTAGATACATCACAGGAACAACGCTAATGCGTGTTGTTTCGTTTAAAACTATTTCCAGCTTCTGCTGCGTCCGAAAATTTCGTATCTCACATCAAAGTTACTGGAGTCCATCGAAACGCCAAATAACATGATAGATGAGTAAGGATCGATTAGATACATCACAGGAACAACGCTAATGCGTGTTCTTTCGTTTAAAACTATTTCCAGCTTCAGCTGCGTCCGAGAACTTCTTATCTCACTTCAGAGTTACTGGAGTCCATTGAAACGTCAAATAACATGATAGATGAGTAAGGATCGATTAGATACATCACAGGAACAACGCTAATGCGTGTTGTTTCATTTAAAACTATTTTCAGCTTCTGCTGCGTCCGAAAATTTCGTATCTCACATCAGAGTTACTGGAGTCCATCGAAACGTCAAATAACATGATAGATGAGTAAGGATCGATTAGATACATCACAGGAACAACGCTAATGCGTGTTGTTTCATTTAAAACTATTTCCAGCTTCTGCTGCGTCCGAAAATTTCGTATCTCACATCAGAGATACTGGAGTCCATCCAAACGTCAAATAACATGATAGATGAGTAAGGATCGATTAGATACATCACAGGAACAACGCTAATACGTGTTCTTTCGTTTAAAACTATTTCCAGCTCCTGCTGCGTCCAAAAACTTCGTATCTCACATCAGAGTTACTAGAGTCCGTCGAAACGTCAAATAACATGATAGATGAGTAAGGATCGATTAGATACATCGCAGGAACAACGCTAATGCGTGTTGTTTCGTTTAAAACTATTTCCAGCTTCAGCTGCGTCCGAGAACTTCGTATCTCACTTCAGAGTTACTGGAGCCCATCCAAACGTCAAATAACATGATAGATGAGTAAGGATCGATTACATACATCACAGGAACAACGCTAATGCGTGTTGTTTCGTTTAAAATTATTTCCAGCTTCAGCTGCGTCCGAGAACTTCGTATCTCACTTCAGAGTTACTGGAGCCCATCCAAACGTCAAATAACATGATACATGAGTAAGGATCGATTACATACATCACAGGAACAACGCTAATGCGTGTTGTTTCATTTAAAACTATTTCCAGCTTGTGCTGCGTCCGAAAATTTCGTATCTCACATCAGAATTACTGGAGTCCATCCAAACGTCAAATAACATGATAGATGAGTAAGGATCGATTAGATACATCACAGGAACAACGCTAATACGTGTTGTTTCGTTTAAAACTATTTCCAGCTCCTGCCGCGTCCAAAAACTTCGTATCTCACATCAGAGTTACTAGAGTCCATCGAAACGTCAAATAACATGATAGATGAGTAAGGATCGATTAGATACATCACAGGAACAACGCTAATGCGTGTTGTTTCGTTTAAAACTATTTCCAGCTTCTGCTGCGTCCGAAAATTTCGTATCTCACATCAAAGTTACTGGAGTCCATCGAAACGCCAAATAACATGATAGATGAGTAAGGATCGATTAGATACATCACAGGAACAACGCTAATGCGTGTTGTTTCGTTTAAAATTATTTCCAGCTTCAGCTGCGTCCGAGAACTTCGTATCTCACTTCAGAGTTACTGGAGCCCATCCAAACGTCAAATAACATGATAGATGAGTAAGGATCGATTACATACATCACAGGAACAACGCTAATGCGTGTTGTTTCATTTAAAACTATTTCCAGCTTGTGCTGCGTCCGAAAATTTCGTATCTCACATCAGAATTACTGGAGTCCATCCAAACGTCAAATAACATGATAGATGAGTAAGGATCGATTAGATACATCACAGGAACAACGCTAATACGTGTTGTTTCGTTTAAAACTATTTCCAGGTTCTGCTGCGTCCGAAAACGTCTTACCTCACATCAGACTTACTGGAGTCCATCCAAACGTCAAATAACATGTTAGATAAGTAAGGATCGTTTAGATACATCACAGGAACAACGCTAATGCGTGTTGTTTCGTTTAAAACTATTTCCAGCTTCTGCTGCGTCCGAAAATTTAGTATCTCACATCAGAGATACTGGAGTCCATCCAAACGTCAAATAACATGATAGATGAGTAAGGATCGATTAGATACATCACAGGAACAACGCTAATACGTGTTGTTTCGTTGATAACTATTTCCAGCTTCTGCTGCGTCCGAAATCTTTGTATCTCACATCAGAGTTACTGGAGTCCATCCAAACGTCAAATAAGATGATAGATGAGTAAGGATCGATTAGATACATCACAGGAACAACGCTAATGCGTGTTGTTTCGTTTAAAACTATTTCCAGCTTCAGCTGCGTCCGAGAACTTCTTATCTCACTTCAGAGTTACTGGAGCCCATCCAAACGCCAAATAACATGATAGATGAGTAAGGATCGATTAGATACATCACAGGAACAACGCTAATACGTGTTGTTTCGTTCAATACTATTTCCAGCTTCTGCTGCGTCCTAGAACTTTGTATCTCACATCAGAGTTACTGGAGTCCATTCAAACATCAAATAACATGATAGATGAGTAAGGATCGATTAGATACATCACAGGAACAACGCTAATGCGTGTTGTTTCATTTAAAACTATTTCCAGTTTCTGCTGCGTCCGAAAATTTCGTATCTCACATCAGAGTTACTGGAGTCCATCGAAACGCCAAATAACATGATAGATGAGTAAGGATCGATTAGATACATCACAGGAACAACGCTAATGCGTGTTGTTTCGTTTAAAACTATTTCCAGCTTCTGCTGCGTCCGAAAATTTCGTATCTCACATCAAAGTTACTGGAGTCCATCGAAACGCCAAATAACATGATAGATGAGTAAGGATCGATTAGATACATCACAGGAACAACGCTAATGCGTGTTGTTTCGTTTAAAACTATTTCCAGCTTCAGCTGCGTCCGAGAACTTCGTATCTCACTTCAGAGTTACTGGAGCCCATCCAAACGTCAAATAACATGATAGATGAGTAAGGATCGATTACATACATCACAGGAACAACGCTAATGCGTGTTGTTTCATTTAAAACTATTTCCAGCTTGTGCTGCGTCCGAAAATTTCGTATCTCACATCAGAGTTACTGGAGTCCATCGAAACGTCAAATAACATAGTAGATAAGTAAGGATCGATTAGATACATCACAGGAACAACGCTAATACGTGTTATTTCGTTCAAAACTATTTCCAGCTTCTGCTGCGTCCGAGAACTTTGTATCTCACATCAGAGTTACTGGAGTCCGTTCAAACGTCAAATAACATGATAGATGAGTAAGGATCGATTAGATACATCACATCAACAACGCTAATACTTGTTGTTTCGTTTAAAACTATTTCTAGCATCTGCTGCGTCCGAAAACGTCGTATCTCACATCAGAGTTACTGGAGTCCATCGAAACATCAAATAACATGATAGATAAGTAAGGATCGATTAGATACAGCACAGGAACAACGCTAATACGTGTTGTTTCGTTCAAAACTATTTCCAGCTTCTGCTGCGTCCGATAACTTTGTATCTCACATCAGAGTTACTGGAGTCCATCCAAACGTCAAATAACATGATAGATGAGTAAGGATCGATTAGATACATCACAGGAACAACGCTAATACGTGTTGTTTCGTTTAAAACTATTTCCAGCTTCTGCTGCGTCCGAAAATTTCGTATCTCACATCAAAGTTACTGGAGTCCATCGAAACGCCAAATAACATGATAGATGAGTAAGGATCGATTAGATACATCACAGGAACAACGCTAATGCGTGTTGTTTCGTTTAAAACTATTTCCAGCTTCAGCTGCGTCCGAGAACTTCGTATCTCACTTCAGAGTTACTGGAGCCCATCCAAACGTCAAATAACATGATAGATGAGTAAGGATCGATTACATACATCACAGGAACAACGCTAATGCGTGTTGTTTCATTTAAAACTATTTCCAGCTTGTGCTGCGTCCGAAAATTTCGTATCTCACATCAGAGTTACTGGAGTCCATCGAAACGTCAAATAACATAGTAGATAAGTAAGGATCGATTAGATACATCACAGGAACAACGCTAATACGTGTTATTTCGTTCAAAACTATTTCCAGCTTCTGCTGCGTCCGAGAACTTTGTATCTCACATCAGAGTTACTGGAGTCCGTTCAAACGTCAAATAACATGATAGATGAGTAAGGATCGATTAGATACATCACATCAACAACGCTAATACTTGTTGTTTCGTTTAAAACTATTTCCAGCATCTGCTGCGTCCGAAAACGTCGTATCTCACATCAGAGTTACTGGAGTCCATCGAAACATCAAATAACATGATAGATAAGTAAGGATCGATTAGATACAGCACAGGAACAACGCTAATACGTGTTGTTTCGTTCAAAACTATTTCCAGCTTCTGCTGCGTCCGATAACTTTGTATCTCACATCAGAGTTACTGGAGTCCATCCAAATGTCAAATAACATGATAGATGAGTAAGGATCGATTAGATACATCACAGGAACAACGCTAATGCGTGTTGTTTCGTTTAAAACTATTTCCAGCTTCTGCTGCGTCCGAAAATTTCGTATCTCACATCAAAGTTACTGGAGTCCATCGAAACGCCAAATAACATGATAGATGAGTAAGGATCGATTAGATACATCACAGGAACAACGCTAATGCGTGTTCTTTCGTTTAAAACTATTTCCAGCTTCAGCTGCGTCCGAGAACTTCTTATCTCACTTCAGAGTTACTGGAGTCCATTGAAACGTCAAATAACATGATAGATGAGTAAGGATCGATTAGATACATCACAGGAACAACGCTAATGCGTGTTGTTTCATTTAAAACTATTTTCAGCTTCTGCTGCGTCCGAAAATTTCGTATCTCACATCAGAGTTACTGGAGTCCATCGAAACGTCAAATAACATGATAGATGAGTAAGGATCGATTAGATACATCACAGGAACAACGCTAATGCGTGTTGTTTCATTTAAAACTATTTCCAGCTTCTGCTGCGTCCGAAAATTTCGTATCTCACATCAGAGATACTGGAGTCCATCCAAACGTCAAATAACATGATAGATGAGTAAGGATCGATTAGATACATCACAGGAACAACGCTAATACGTGTTCTTTCGTTTAAAACTATTTCCAGCTCCTGCTGCGTCCAAAAACTTCGTATCTCACATCAGAGTTACTAGAGTCCGTCGAAACGTCAAATAACATGATAGATGAGTAAGGATCGATTAGATACATCACAGGAACAACGCTAATGCGTGTTGTTTCGTTTAAAACTATTTCCAGCTTCTGCTGCGTCCGAAAATTTCGTATCTCACATCAAAGTTACTGGAGTCCATCGAAACGCCAAATAACATGATAGATGAGTAAGGATCGATTAGATACATCACAGGAACAACGCTAATGCGTGTTCTTTCGTTTAAAACTATTTCCAGCTTCAGCTGCGTCCGAGAACTTCTTATCTCACTTCAGAGTTACTGGAGTCCATTGAAACGTCAAATAACATGATAGATGAGTAAGGATCGATTAGATACATCACAGGAACAACGCTAATGCGTGTTGTTTCATTTAAAACTATTTTCAGCTTCTGCTGCGTCCGAAAATTTCGTATCTCACATCAGAGTTACTGGAGTCCATCGAAACGTCAAATAACATGATAGATGAGTAAGGATCGATTAGATACATCACAGGAACAACGCTAATGCGTGTTGTTTCATTTAAAACTATTTCCAGCTTCTGCTGCGTCCGAAAATTTCGTATCTCACATCAGAGATACTGGAGTCCATCCAAACGTCAAATAACATGATAGATGAGTAAGGATCGATTAGATACATCACAGGAACAACGCTAATACGTGTTCTTTCGTTTAAAACTATTTCCAGCTCCTGCTGCGTCCAAAAACTTCGTATCTCACATCAGAGTTACTAGAGTCCGTCGAAACGTCAAATAACATGATAGATGAGTAAGGATCGATTAGATACATCACAGGAACAACGCTAATGCGTGTTGTTTCGTTTAAAACTATTTCCAGCTTCAGCTGCGTCCGAGAACTTCGTATCTCACTTCAGAGTTACTGGAGCCCATCCAAACGTCAAATAACATGATAGATGAGTAAGGATCGATTACATACATCACAGGAACAACGCTAATGCGTGTTGTTTCATTTAAAACTATTTCCAGCTTCTGCTGCGTCCGAAAATTTCGTATCTCACATCAGAGTTACTGGAGTCCATCGAAACGTCAAATAACATAGTAGCTAAGTAAGGATCGATTAGATACATCACAGGAACAACGCTAATACGTGTTGTTTCGTTGAAAACTATTTCCAGCTTCTGCTGCGTCCGAAACCTTTGTATCTCACATCAGAGTTACTGGAGTCCATCCAAACGTCAAATAACATGATAGATGAGTAAGGATCGATTAGATACATCACATCAACAACGCTAATACTTGTTGTTTCGTTTAAAACTATTTCCAGCTTCTGCTGCGTCCGAAAACGTCGTATCTCACATCAGAGTTACTGGAGTCCATCCAAACGTCAAATAACATGATAGATGAGTAAGGATCGATTAGATACATCACATCAACAACGCTAATACTTGTTGTTTCGTTTAAAACTATTTCCAGCTTCTGCTGCGTCCGAAAACGTCGTATCTCACATCAGAGTTACTGGAGTCCATCCAAACGTCAAATAACATGATAGATGAGTAAGGATCGATTAGATACATCACAGGAACAACGCTAATACGTGTTGTTTCGTTTAAAACTATTTCCAGCTTCTGCTGCGTCCGATAACTTTGTATCTCACATCAGAGTTACTGGAGTCCATCCAAACGTCAAATAACATGATAGATGAGTAAGGATCGATTAGATACATCACAGGAACAACGCTAATGCGTGTTGTTTCGTTTAAAACTATTTCCAGCTTCTGCTGCGTCCGAAAATTTCGTATCTCACATCAAAGTTACTGGAGTCCATCGAAACGCCAAATAACATGATAGATGAGTAAGGATCGATTAGATACATCACAGGAACAACGCTAATGCGTGTTGTATCGTTTAAAACTATTTCCAGCTTCAGCTGCGTCCGAGAACTTCTTATCTCACTTCAGAGTTACTGGAGCCCATCCAAACGCCAAATAACATGATAGATGAGTAAGGATCGATTAGATACATCACAGGAACAACGCTAATACGTGTTGTTTCGTTCAAAACCATTTCCAGCTTCTGCTGCGTCCGAGAACTTTGTATCTCACATCAGAGTTACTGGAGTCCATTCAAACATCAAATAACATGATAGATGAGTAAGGATCGATTAGATACATCACAGGAACAACGCTAATGCGTGTTGTTTCATTTAAAACTATTTCCAGTTTCTGCTGCGTCCGAAAATTTCGTATCTCACATCAGAGTTACTGGAGTCCATCGAAACGCCAAATAACATGATAGATGAGTAAGGATCGATTAGATACATCACAGGAACAACGCTAATGCGTGTTGTTTCATTTAAAACTATTTCCAGCTTCTGCTGCGTCCGAAAATTTCGTATCTCACATCAGAGATACTGGAGTCCATCCAAACGTCAAATAACATGATAGATGAGTAAGGATCGATTAGATACATCACAGGAACAACGCTAATACGTGTTCTTTCGTTTAAAACTATTTCCAGCTCCTGCTGCGTCCAAAAACTTCGTATCTCACATCAGAGTTACTAGAGTCCGTCGAAACGTCAAATAACATGATAGATGAGTAAGGATCGATTAGATACATCACAGGAACAACGCTAATGCGTGTTGTTTCGTTTAAAACTATTTCCAGCTTCAGCTGCGTCCGAGAACTTCGTATCTCACTTCAGAGTTACTGGAGCCCATCCAAACGTCAAATAACATGATAGATGAGTAAGGATCGATTACATACATCACAGGAACAACGCTAATGCGTGTTGTTTCATTTAAAACTATTTCCAGCTTCTGCTGCGTCCGAAAATTTCGTATCTCACATCAGAGTTACTGGAGTCCATCGAAACGTCAAATAACATAGTAGCTAAGTAAGGATCGATTAGATACATCACAGGAACAACGCTAATACGTGTTGTTTCGTTGAAAACTATTTCCAGCTTCTGCTGCGTCCGAAACCTTTGTATCTCACATCAGAGTTACTGGAGTCCATCCAAACGTCAAATAACATGATAGATGAGTAAGGATCGATTAGATACATCACATCAACAACGCTAATACTTGTTGTTTCGTTTAAAACTATTTCCAGCTTCTGCTGCGTCCGAAAACGTCGTATCTCACATCAGAGTTACTGGAGTCCATCCAAACGTCAAATAACATGATAGATGAGTAAGGATCGATTAGATACATCACATCAACAACGCTAATACTTGTTGTTTCGTTTAAAACTATTTCCAGCTTCTGCTGCGTCCGAAAACGTCGTATCTCACATCAGAGTTACTGGAGTCCATCCAAACGTCAAATAACATGATAGATGAGTAAGGATCGATTAGATACATCACAGGAACAACGCTAATACGTGTTGTTTCGTTTAAAACTATTTCCAGCTTCTGCTGCGTCCGATAACTTTGTATCTCACATCAGAGTTACTGGAGTCCATCCAAACGTCAAATAACATGATAGATGAGTAAGGATCGATTAGATACATCACAGGAACAACGCTAATGCGTGTTGTTTCGTTTAAAACTATTTCCAGCTTCTGCTGCGTCCGAAAATTTCGTATCTCACATCAAAGTTACTGGAGTCCATCGAAACGCCAAATAACATGATAGATGAGTAAGGATCGATTAGATACATCACAGGAACAACGCTAATGCGTGTTGTATCGTTTAAAACTATTTCCAGCTTCAGCTGCGTCCGAGAACTTCTTATCTCACTTCAGAGTTACTGGAGCCCATCCAAACGCCAAATAACATGATAGATGAGTAAGGATCGATTAGATACATCACAGGAACAACGCTAATACGTGTTGTTTCGTTCAAAACCATTTCCAGCTTCTGCTGCGTCCGAGAACTTTGTATCTCACATCAGAGTTACTGGAGTCCATTCAAACATCAAATAACATGATAGATGAGTAAGGATCGATTAGATACATCACAGGAACAACGCTAATGCGTGTTGTTTCATTTAAAACTATTTCCAGTTTCTGCTGCGTCCGAAAATTTCGTATCTCACATCAGAGTTACTGGAGTCCATCGAAACGCCAAATAACATGATAGATGAGTAAGGATGGATTAGATACATCACAGGAACAACGCTAATGCGTGTTGTTTCGTTTAAAACTATTTCCAGCTTCTGCTGCGTCCGAAAATTTCGTATCTCACATCAAAGTTACTGGAGTCCATCGAAACGCCAAATAACATGATAGATGAGTAAGGATCGATTAGATACATCACAGGAACAACGCTAATGCGTGTTGTTTCGTTTAAAACTATTTCCAGTTTCTGCTGCGTCCAAAAATTTCGTATCTCATCAGAGTTACTGGAGTCCATCGAAACGCCAAATAACATGATAGATGAGTAAGGATCGATTAGATACATCACAGGAACAACGCTAATGCGTGTTGTTTCGTTTAAAACTATATCCAGCTTCTGCTGCGTCCGAAAATTTCGTATCTCACATCAAAGTTACTGGAGCCCATCCAAACGCCAAATAACATGATAGATGAGTAAGGATCGATTAGATACATCACAGGAACAACGCTAATACGTGTTGTTTCGTTCAAAACTATTTCCAGCTTCTGCTGCGTCCGAGAACTTTGTATCTCACATCAGAGTTACTGGAGTCCATTCAAACATCAAATAACATGATAGATGAGTAAGGATCGATTAGATACATCACAGGAACAACGCTAATACGTGTTGTTTCATTTAAAACTATTTCCAGTTTCTGCTGCGTCCGAAAATTTCGTATCTCACATCAGAGTTACTGGAGTCCATCGAAACGCCAAATAACATGATAGATGAGTAAGGATCGACTAGATATATCACAGGAACAACGCTAATGCGTGTTGTTTCGTTTAAAACTATTTCCAGCTTCTGCTGCGTCCGAAAATTTCGTATCTCACATCAAAGTTACTGGAGTCCATCGAAACGCCAAATAACATGATAGATGAGTAAGGATCGATTAGATACATCACAGGAACAACGCTAATGCGTGTTGTTTCGTTTAAAACTATTTCCAGCTTCAGCTGCGTCCGAGAACTTTGTATCTCACATCAGAGTTACTGGAGTCCGTTCAAACGTCAAATAACATGATAGATGAGTAAGGATCGATTAGATACATCACAGGAACAACGCTAATACGTGTTGTTTCGTTTAAAACTATTTCCAGCTTCTGCTGCGTCCGAAAACGTCTTACCTCACATCAGACTTACTGGAGTCCATCCAAACGTCAAATAACATGTTAGATAAGTAAGGATCGTTTAGATACATCACAGGAACAACGCTAATACGTGTTGTTTCGTTGAAATCTATTTCCAGCTTCTGCTGCGTCCGAAATCTTTGTATCTCACATCAGAGTTACTGGAGTCCATCCAAACGTCAAATAACATGATAGATGAGTAAGGATCGATTAGATACATCACAGGAACAACGCTAATGCGTGTTGTTTCGTTTAAAACTATTTCCAGCTTCTGCTGCGTCCGAAAATTTCGTATCTCACATCAAAGTTACTGGAGCCCATCCAAACGTCAAATAACATGATAGATGTGTAAGGATCGATTAGATACATCACAGGAACAACGCTAATACGTGTTGTTTCGTTCAAAACTATTTCCAGCTTCTGCTGCGTCCGAGAACTTTGTATCTCACATCAGAGTTACTGGAGTCCATTTAAACGTCAAATAACATGATAGATGAGTAAGGATCGATTAGATACATCACAGGAACAACGCTAATGCGTGTTGTTTCGTTTAAAACTATTTCCAGCTTCTGCTGCGTCCGAAAATTTCGTATCTCACATCAGAGTTACTGGAGTCCATCGAAACGTCAAATAACATGATAGATGAGTAAGGATCGATTAGATACATCACAGGAACAACGCTAATGCGTGTTGTTTCATTTAAAACTATTTCCAGCTTCTGCTGCGTCCGAAAATTTCGTATCTCACCTCAGAGATACTGGAGTCCATCCAAACGTCAAATAACATGATAGATGAGTAAGGATCGATTAGATACATCACAGGAAAAACGCTAATACGTGTTTGTTCGTTTAAAACTATTTCCAGCTCCTGCTGCGTCTAAAAACTTCGTATCTCACATCAGAGTTACTAGAGTCCGTCGAAACGTCAAATAACATGATAGATGAGTAAGGATCGATTAGATACATCACAGGAACAACGCTAATGCGTGTTGTTTCGTTTAAAACTATTTCCAGCTTCAGCTGCGTCCGAGAACTTCGTATCTCACTTCAGAGTTACTGGAGCCCATCCAAACGTCAAATAACATGACAGATGAGTAAGGATCGATTACATACATCACAGGAACAACGCTAATGCGTGTTGTTTCATTTAAAACTATTTCCAGCTTCTGCTGCGTCCGAAAATTTCTTATCTGACATCAGAGTTACTGGAGTCCATCGAAACGTCAAATAACATAGTAGCTAAGTAAGGATCGATTAGATACATCACAGGAACAACGCTAATACGTGTTGTTTCGTTGAAAACTATTTCCAGCTTCTGCTGCGTCCGAAACCTTTGTATCTCACATCAGAGTTACTGGAGTCCATCCAAACGTCAAATAACATGATAGATGAGTAAGGATCGATTAGATACATCACATCAACAACGCTAATACTTGTTGTTTCGTTTAAAACTATTTCCAGCTTCTGCTGCGTCCGAAAACGTCGTATCTCACATCAGAGTTACTGGAGTCCATCGAAACATCAAATAACATGATAGATAAGTAAGGATCGATTAGATGCAGCACAGGAACAACGCTAATACGTGTTGTTTCGTTCAAAACTATTTCCAGCTTCTGCTGCGTCCGATAATTTTGTATCTCACATCAGAGTTACTGGAGTCCATCCAAACGTCAAATAACATGATAGATGAGTAAGGATCGATTAGATACATCACAGGAACAACGCTAATGCGTGTTGTTTCGTTTAAAACTATTTCCAGCTTCTGCTGCGTCCGAAAATTTCGTATCTCACATAAAAGTTACTGGAGTCCATCGAAACGCCAAATAACATGATAGATGAGTAAGGATCGATTAGATACATCACAGGAACAACGCTAATGCGTGTTGTTTCGTTTAAAACTATTTCCAGCTTCAGCTGCGTCCGAGAACTTCTTATCTCACTTCAGAGTTACTGGAGCCCATCCAAACGCCAAGTAACATGATAGATGAGTAAGGATCGATTAGATACATCACAGGAACAACGCTAATACGTGTTGTTTCGTTCAAAACCATTTCCAGCTTCTGCTGCGTCCGAGAACTTTGTATCTCACATCAGAGTTACTGGAGTCCATTCAAACATCAAATAACATGATAGATGAGTAAGGATCGATTAGATACATCACAGGAACAACGCTAATACGTGTTGTTTCGTTGAAAACTATTTCCAGCTTCTGCTGCGTCCGAAATCTTTGTATCTCACATCAGAGTTACTGGAGTACATCCAAACGTCAAATAACATGATAGATGAGTAAGGATCGATTAGATACATCACATCAACAACGCTAATACTTGTTGTTTCGTTTAAAACTATTTCCAGCTTCTGCTGCGTCCGAAAGCGTCGTATCTCACATCAGAGTTACTGGAGTCCATCGAAACATCAAATAACACGATAGATAAGTAAGGATCGATTAGATACAGCACAGGAACAACGCTAATACGTGTTGTTTCGTTCAAAACTATTTCCAGCTTCTGCTGCGTCCGATAACTTTGTATCTCACATCAGAGTTACTGGAGTCCATCCAAACGTCAAATAACATGATAGATGAGTAAGGATCGATTAGATACATCACAGGAACAACGCTAATGCGTGTTGTTTCGTTTAAAACTATTTCCAGCTTCTGCTGCGTCCGAAAATTTCGTATCTCACATCAAAGTTACTGGAGTCCATCGAAACGCCAAATAACATGATAGATGAGTAAGGATCGATTAGATACATCACAGGAACAACGCTAATGCGTGTTCTTTCGTTTAAAACTATTTCCAGCTTCAGCTGCGTCCGAGAACTTCTTATCTCACTTCAGAGTTACTGGAGTCCATTGAAACGTCAAATAACATGATAGATGAGTAAGGATCGATTAGATACATCACAGGAACAACGCTAATGCGTGTTGTTTCATTTAAAATTATTTCCAGCTACTGCTGCGTCCGAAAATTTCGTATCTCACATCAGAGTTACTGGAGTCCATCGAAACGTCAAATAACATGATAGATGAGTAAGGATCGATTAGATACATCACAGGAACAACGCTAATGCGTGTTGTTTCATTTAAAACTATTTCCAGCTTCTGCTGCGTCCGAAAATTTCGTATCTCACATCAGAGATACTGGAGTCCATCCAAACGTCAAATAACATGATAGATGAGTAAGGATCGATTAGATACATCACAGGAACAACGCTAATACGTGTTGTTTCGTTTAAAACTATTTCCAGCTCCTGCTGCGTCCAAAAACTTCGTATCTCACATCAGAGTTACTAGAGTCCGTCGAAACGTCAAATAACATGATAGATGAGTAAGGATCGATTAGATACATCACAGAAACAACGCTAATGCGTGTTGTTTCGTTGAAAACTATTTCCAGCTTCTGCTGCGTCCGAAAATTTCGTATCTCACATCAGAGTTACTGGAGTCCATCGAAACGTCAAATAACATAGTAGCTAAGTAAGGATCGATTAGATACATCACAGGAACAACGCTAATACGTGTTGTTTCGTTGAAAACTATTTCCAGCTTCTGCTGCGTCCGAAATCTTTGTATCTCACATCAGAGTTACTGGAGTACATCCAAACGTCAAATAACATGATAGATGAGTAAGGATCGATTAGATACATCACATCAACAACGCTAATACTTGTTGTTTCGTTTAAAACTATTTCCAGCTTCTGCTGCGTCCGAAAACGTCGTATCTCACATCAGAGTTACTGGAGTCCATCGAAACATCAAATAACATGATAGATAAGTAAGGATCGATTAGATACAGCACAGGAACAACGCTAATACGTGTTGTTTCGTTCAAAACTATTTCCAGCTTCTGCTGCGTCCGATAACTTTGTATCTCACATCAGAGTTACTGGAGTCCATCCAAACGTCAAATAACATGATAGATGAGTAAGGATCGATTAGATACATCACAGGAACAACGCTAATGCGTGTTGTTTCATTTAAAATTATTTCCAGCTTCTGCTGCGTCCGAAAATTTCGTATCTCACATCAGAGTTACTGGAGTCCATCCAAACGTCAAATAACATGATAGATGAGTAAGGATCGATTAGATACATCACAGGAACAACGCTAATGCGTGTTGTTTCGTTTAAAACTATTTCCAGCTTCTGCTGCGTCCGAAAATTTCGTATCTCACATCAAAGTTACTGGAGTCCATCGAAACGCCAAATAACATGATAGATGAGTAAGGATCGATTAGATACATCACAGGAGCAACGCTAATGCGTGTTGTTTCGTTTAAAACTATTTCCAGCTTCAGCTGCGTCCGAGAACTTCTTATCTCACTTCAGAGTTACTGGAGCCCATCCAAACGCCAAATAACATGATAGATGAGTAAGGATCGATTAGATACATCACAGGAACAACGCTAATACGTGTTGTTTCGTTCAAAACTATTTCCAGCTTCTGCTGCGTCCGAGAACTTTGTATCTCACATCAGAGTTACTGGAGTCCATTCAAACATCAAATAACATGATAGATGAGTAAGGATCGATTAGATACATCACAGGAACAACGCTAATGCGTGTTGTTTCATTTAAAACTATTTCCAGTTTCTGCTGCGTCCGAAAATTTCGTATCTCACATCAGAGTTACTGGAGTCCATCGAAACGCCAAATAACATGATAGATGAGTAAGGATCGATTAGATACATCACAGGAACAACTCTAATGCGTGTTGTTTCGTTTAAAACTATTTCCAGCTTCAGCTGCGTCCGAGAACTTCGTATCTCACTTCAGAGTTACTGGAGCCCATCCAAACGTCAAATAACATGATAGATGAGTAAGGATCGATTACATACATCACAGGAACAACGCTAATGAGTGTTGTTTCATTTAAAACTATTTCCAGCTTGTGCTGCGTCCGAAAATTTCGTATCTCACATCAGAGTTACTGGAGTCCATCGAAACGTCAAATAACATAGTAGATAAGTAAGGATCGATTAGATACATCACAGGAACAACGCTAATACCTGTTATTTCGTTTAAAACTATTTCCAGCTTCTGCTGCGTCCGAAAACGTCTTACCTCACATCAGACTTACTGGAGTCCATCCAAACGTCAAATAACATGTTAGATAAGTAAGGATCGTTTAGATACATCACAGGAACAACGCTAATGCGTGTTGTTTCTTTTAAAACTATTTCCAGCTTCAGCTGCGTCCGAGAACTTCGTATCTCACTTCAGAGTTACTGGAGCCCATCCAAACGTCAGATAACATGATAGATGAGTAAGGATCGATTACATACATCACAGGAACAACGCTAATGCGTGTTGTTTCATTTAAAACTATTTCCAGCTTGTGCTGCGTCCGAAAATTTCGTATCTCACATCAGAGTTACTGGAGTCCATCCAAACGTCAAATAACATGATAGATGAGTAAGGATCGATTAGATACATCACAGGAACAACGCTAATACGTGTTGTTTCGTTTAAAACTATTTCCAGCTTCTGCTGCGTCCGAAAACGTCTTACCTCACATCAGACTTACTGGAGTCCATCCAAACGTCAAATAACATGTTAGATTATTAAGGATCGTTTAGATACATCACAGGAACAACGCTAATGCGTGTTGTTTCGTTTAAAACTATTTCCAGTTTCTGCTGCGTCCGAAAATTTAGTATCTCACATCAGAGATACTGGAGTCCATCCAAACGTCAAATAACATGATGGATGAGTAAGGATCGATTAGATACATCACAGGAACAACGCTAATACGTGTTGTTTCGTTGAAAACTATTTCCGGCTTCTGCTGCGTCCGATAATTTAGTATCTCACATCAGAGATACTGGAGTCCATCCAAACGTCAAATAACATGATAGATGAGTAAGGATCGATTAGATACATCACAGGAACAACGCTAATACGTGTTGTTTCGTTGAAAACTATTTCCAGCTTCTGCTGCGTCCGAGAACTTCTTATCTCACTTCAGAGTTACTGGAGCCCATCCAAACGCCAAATAACATGATAGATGAGTAAGGATCGATTCGATACATCACAGGAACAACGATAATACGTGTTGTTTCGTTCAAAACTATTTCCAGCTTCTGCTGCGTAAGAAAACTTTGTATCTCACATCAGAGTTACTGGAGTCCATTCAAACATCAAATAACATGATAGATGAGTAAGGATCGATTAGATACATCACAGGAACAACGCTAATGCGTGTTGTTTCATTTAAAACTATTTCCAGTTTCTGCTGCGTCCGAAAATTTCGTATCTCACATCAGAGTTACTGGAGTCCATCGAAACGCCAAATAACATGATAGATGAGTAAGGATCGATTAGATACATCACAGGAACAACGCTAATGCGTGTTGTTTCGTTTAAAACTATTTCCAGCTTCTGCTGCGTCCGAAAATTTCGTATCTCACATCAAAGTTACTGGAGTCCATCGAAACGCCAAATAGCATGATAGATGAGTAAGGATCGATTAGATACATCACAGGAACAACGCTAATGCGTGTTGTTTCGTTTAAAACTATTTCCAGCTTCAGCTGCGTCCGAGAACTTCGTATCTCACTTCAGAGTTACTGGAGCCCATCCAAACGTCAAATAACATGATAGATGAGTAACGATCGATTACATACATCACAGGAACAACGCTAATGAGTGTTGTTTCATTTAAAACTATTTCCAGCTTGTGCTGCGTCCGAAAATTTCGTATCTCACATCAGAGTTACTGGAGTCCATCGAAACGTCAAATAACATAGTAGATAAGTAAGGATCGATTAGATACATCACAGGAACAACGCTAATACGTGTTATTTCGTTCAAAACTATTTCCAGCTTCTGCTGCGTCCGAGAACTTTGTATCTCACATCAGAGTTACTGGAGTCCGTTCAAACGTCAAATAACATGATAGATGAGTAAGGATCGATTAGATACATCACAGGAACAACGCTAATACGTGTTGTTTCGTTGAAAACTATTTCCAGCTTCTGCTGCGTCCGAAATCTTTGTATCTCACATCAGAGTTACTGGAGTCCATCCAAACGTCAAATAACATGATAGATGAGTAAGGATCGATTAGATACATCACAGGAACAACGCTAATACGTGTTATTTCGTTTAAAACTATTTCCAGCTTGTGCTGCGTCCGAAAACGTCTTACCTCACATCAGACTTACTGGAGTCCATCCAAACGTCAAATAACATGTTAGATAAGTAAGGATCGTTTAGATACATCACGGGAACAACGATAATGCGTGTTGTTTCTTTTAAAACTATTTCCAGCTTCAGCTGCGTCCGAGAACTTCGTATCTCACTTCAGAGTTACTGGAGCCCATCCAAACGTCAAATAACATGATAGATGAGTAAGGATCGATTACATACATCACAGGAACAACGCTAATGCGTGTTGTTTCATTTAAAACTATTTCCAGCTTGTGCTGCGTCCGAAAATTTCGTATCTCACATCAGAGTTACTGGAGTCCATCCAAACGTCAAATAACATGATAGATGAGTAAGGATCGATTAGATACATCACAGGAACAACGCTAATACGTGTTGTTTCGTTTAAAACTATTTCCAGCTTCTGCTGCGTCCGAAAACGTCTTACCTCACATCAGACTTACTGGAGTCCATCCAAACGTCAAATAACATGTTAGATAAGTAAGGATCGTTTAGTTACATCACAGGAACAACGCTAATGCGTGTTGTTTCGTTTAAAACTATTTCCAGCTTCTGCTGCGTCCGAAAATTTAGTATCTCACATCAGAGATACTGGAGTCCATCCAAACGTCAAATAACACGATAGATGAGTAAGGATCGATTAGATACATCACAGGAACAACGCTAATACGTGTTGTTTCGTTGAAAACTATTTCCGGCTTCTGCTGCGTCCGAAATCTTTGTATCTCACATCAGAGTTACTGGAGTCCATCCAAACGTCAAATAACATGATAGATGAGTAAGGATCGATTAGATACATCACAGGAACAACGCTAATGCGTGTTGTTTCGTTTAAAACTATTTCCAGCTTCAGCTGCGTCCGAGAACTTCTTATCTCATTTCAGAGTTACTGGAGCCCATCCAAACGCCAAATAACATGATAGATGAGTAAGGATCGATTAGATACATCACAGGAACAACGCTAATACGTGTTGTTTCGTTCAAAACTATTTCCAGCGTCTGCTGCGTCCGAGAACTTTGTATCTCACATCAGAGTTACAGGAGTCCATTCAAACATCAAATAACATGATAGATGAGTAAGGATCGATTAGATACATCACAGGAACAACGCTAATACGTGTTGTTTCGTTGAAAACTATTTCCAGTTTCTGCTGCGTCCGAAATCTTTGTATCTCACATCAGAGTTACTGGAGTCCGTTCAAACGTCAAATAACATGATAGATGAGTAAGGATCGATTAGATACATCACAGGAACAACGCTAATACGTGTTGTTTCGTTGAAAACTATTTCCAGTTTCTGCTGCGTCCGAAATCTTTGTATCTCACATCAGAGTTACTGGAGTCCATCCAAACGTCAAATAACATGATAGATGAGTAAAACTATTTCCAGCTTGTGCTGCGTCCGAAAATTTCGTATCTCACATCAGAGTTACTGGAGTCCATCCAAACGTCAAATAACATGTTAGATAAGTAAGGATCGTTTAGATACATCACAGGAACAACGCTAATGCGTGTTGTTTCGTTTAAAACTATTTCCAGCTTCTGCTGCGTCCGAAAATTTAGTATCTCACATCAGAGATACTGGAGTCCATCCAAACGTCAAATAACATGATAGATGAGTAAGGATCGATTAGATACATCACAGGAACAACGCTAATACGTGTTGTTTCGTTGAAAACTATTTCCGGCTTCTGCTGCCTCCGAAATCTTTGTATCTCACATCAGAGTTACTGGAGTCCATCCAAACGTCAAATAACATGATAGATGAGTAAGGATCGATTAGATACATCACAGGAACAACGCTAATGCGTGTTGTTTCGTTTAAAACTATTTCCAGCTTCTGCTGCGTCCGAAAATTTCGTATCTCACATCAAAGTTACTGGAGTCCATCGAAACGCCAAATAACATGATAGATGAGTAAGGATCGATTAGATACATCACAGGAGCAACGCTAATGCGTGTTGTTTCGTTTAAAACTATTTCCAGCTTCAGCTGCGTCCGAGAACTTCTTATCTCACTTCAGAGTTACTGGAGCCCATCCAAACGCCAAATAACATGATAGATGAGTAAGGATCGATTAGATACATCGCAGGAACAACGCTAATGCGTGTTGTTTCGTTTAAAACTATTTCCAGCTTCTGCTGCGTCCGAAAATTTCGTATCTCACATCAAAGTTACTGGAGTCCATCGAAACGCCAAATAACATGATAGATGAGTAACGATCGATTAGATACATCACAGGAGCAACGCTAATGCGTGTTGTTTCGTTTAAAACTATTTCCAGCTTCAGCTGCGTCCGAGAACTTCTTATCTCATTTCAGAGTTACTGGAGCCCATCCAAACGCCAAATAACATGATAGATGAGTAAGGTTCGATTAGATACATCACAGGAACAACGCTAATACGTGTTGTTTCGTTGAAAACTATTTCCAGTTTCTGCTGCGTCCGAAATCTTCGTATCTCACATCAGAGTTACTGGAGTCCGTTCAAACGTCAAATAACATGATAGATGAGTAAGGATCGATTAGATACATCACAGGAACAACGCTAATGCGTGTTGTTTCGTTTAAAACTATTTCCAGCTTCTGCTGCGTCCGAAAATTTAGTATCTCACATCAGAGATACTGGAGTCCATCCAAACGTCAAATAACATGATAGATGAGTAAGGATCGATTAGATACATCACAGGAACAACGCTAATACGTGTTGTTTCGTTGAAAACTATTTCCGGCTTCTGCTGCGTCCGAAATCTTTGTATCTCACATCAGAGTTACTGGAGTCCATCCAAACGTCAAATAACATGACAGATGAGTAAGGATCGATTAGATACATCGCAGGAACAACGCTAATGCGTGTTGTTTCGTTTAAAACTATTTCCAGCTTCTGCTGCGTCCGAAAATTTCGTATCTCACATCAAAGTTACTGGAGTCCATCGAAACGCCAAATAACATGATAGATGAGTAACGATCGATTAGATACATCACAGGAGCAACGCTAATGCGTGTTGTTTCGTTTAAAACTATTTCCAGCTTCAGCTGCGTCCGAGAACTTCTTATCTCATTTCAGAGTTACTGGAGCCCATCCAAACGCCAAATAACATGATAGATGAGTAAGGATCGATTAGATACATCACAGGAACAACGCTAATACGTGTTGTTTCGTTCAAAACTATTTCCAGCTTCTGCTGCGTCCGAGAACTTTGTATCTCACATCAGAGTTACAGGAGTCCATTCAAACATCAAATAACATGATAGATGAGTAAGGATCGATTAGATACATCACAGGAACAACGCTAATACGTGTTGTTTCGTTGAAAACTATTTCCAGTTTCTGCTGCGTCCGAAATCTTTGTATCTCACATCAGAGTTACTGGAGTCCGTTCAAACGTCAAATAACATGATAGATGAGTAAGGATCGATTAGATACATCACAGGAACAACGCTAATACGTGTTGTTTCGTTGAAAACTATTTCCAGTTTCTGCTGCGTCCGAAATCTTTGTATCTCACATCAGAGTTACTGGAGTCCATCCAAACGTCAAATAACATGATAGATGAGTAAAACTATTTCCAGCTTGTGCTGCGTCCGAAAATTTCGTATCTCACATCAGAGTTACTGGAGTCCATCCAAACGTCAAATAACATGTTAGATAAGTAAGGATCGTTTAGATACATCACAGGAACAACGCTAATGCGTGTTGTTTCGTTTAAAACTATTTCCAGCTTCTGCTGCGTCCGAAAATTTAGTATCTCACATCAGAGATACTGGAGTCCATCCAAACGTCAAATAACATGATAGATGAGTAAGGATCGATTAGATACATCACAGGAACAACGCTAATACGTGTTGTTTCGTTGAAAACTATTTCCGGCTTCTGCTGCCTCCGAAATCTTTGTATCTCACATCAGAGTTACTGGAGTCCATCCAAACGTCAAATAACATGATAGATGAGTAAGGATCGATTAGATACATCACAGGAACAACGCTAATGCGTGTTGTTTCGTTTAAAACTATTTCCAGCTTCTGCTGCGTCCGAAAATTTCGTATCTCACATCAAAGTTACTGGAGTCCATCGAAACGCCAAATAACATGATAGATGAGTAAGGATCGATTAGATACATCACAGGAGCAACGCTAATGCGTGTTGTTTCGTTTAAAACTATTTCCAGCTTCAGCTGCGTCCGAGAACTTCTTATCTCACTTCAGAGTTACTGGAGCCCATCCAAACGCCAAATAACATGATAGATGAGTAAGGATCGATTAGATACATCACAGGAACAACGATAATACGTGTTGTTTCGTTCAAAACTATTTCCAGCTTCTGCTGCGTCCGAAAACTTTGTATCTCACATCAGAGTTACTGGAGTCCATTCAAACATCAAATAACATGATAGATGAGTAAGGATCGATTAGATACATCACAGGAACAACGCTAATGCGTGTTGTTTCATTTAAAACTATTTCCAGTTTCTGCTGCGTCCGAAAATTTCGTATCTCACATCAGAGTTACTGGAGTCCATCGAAACGCCAAATAACATGATAGATGAGTAAGGATCGATTAGATACATCACAGGAACAACGCTAATACGTGTTGTTTCGTTTAAAACTATTTCCAGCTTCTGCTGCGTCCGAAAACGTCTTACCTCACATCAGACTTACTGGAGTCCATCCAAACGTCAAATAACATGTTAGATAAGTAAGGATCGTTTAGTTACATCACAGGAACAACGCTAATGCGTGTTGTTTCGTTTAAAACTATTTCCAGCTTCTGCTGCGTCCGAAAATTTAGTATCTCACATCAGAGATACTGGAGTCCATCCAAACGTCAAATAACATGATAGATGAGTAAGGATCGATTAGATACATCACAGGAACAACGCTAATACGTGTTGTCTCGTAGAAAACTATTTCCTGCTTCTGCTGCGTCCGAAATCTTTGTATCTCACATCAGAGTTACTGGAGTCCATCCAAACGTCAAATAACATGATAGATGAGTAAGGATCGATTAGATACATCACAGGATCAACGCTAATGCGTGTTGTTTCGTTTAAAACTATTTCCAGCTTCTGCTGCGTCCGAAAATTTCGTATCTCACATCAAAGTTACTGGAGTCCATCGAAACGCCAAATAACATGATAGATGAGTAAGGGTCGATTAGATACATCACAGGAACAACGCTAATGCGTGTTGTTTCGTTTAAAACTATTTCCAGCTTCAGCTGCGTCCGAGAACTTCGTATCTCACTTCAGAGTTACTGGAGCCCATCCAAACGTCAAATAACATGATAGATGAGTAAGGATCGATTACATACATCACAGGAACAACGCTAATGAGTGTTGTTTTATTTAAAACTATTTCCAGCTTGTGCTGCGTCCGAAAATTTCGTATCTCACATCAGAGTTACTGGAGTCCATCGAAACGTCAAATAACATAGTAGATAAGTAAGGATCGATTAGATACATCACAGGAACAACGCTAATACGTGTTATTTCGTTCAAAACTATTTCCAGCTTCTGCTGCGTCCGAGAACTTTGTATCTCACATCAGAGTTACTGGAGTTCGTTCAAACGTCAAATAACATGATAGATGAGTAAGGATCGATTAGATACATCACAGGAACAACGCTAATACGTGTTGTTTCGTTGAAAACTATTTCCAGTTTCTGCTGCGTCCGAAATCTTTGTATCTCACATCAGAGTTACTGGAGTCCATCCAAACGTCAAATAACATGATAGATGAGTAAGGATCGATTAGATACATCACAGGAACAACGCTAATACGTGTTATTTCGTTTAAAACTATTTCCAGCTTCTGCTGCGTCCGAAAACGTCTTACCTCACATCAGACTTACTGGAGTCCATCCAAACGTCAAATAACATGTTAGATAAGTAAGGATCGTTTAGATACATCACAGGAACAACGCTAATGCGTGTTGTTTCTTTTAAAACTATTTCCAGCTTCAGCTGCGTCCGAGAACTTCGTATCTCACTTCAGAGTTACTGGAGCCCATCCAAACGTCAAATAACATGATACATGAGTAAGGATCGATTACATACATCACAGGAACAACGCTAATGCGTGTTGTTTCATTTAAAACTATTTCCAGCTTGTGCTGCGACCGAAAATTTCGTATCTCACATCAGAGTTACTGGAGTCCATCCAAACGTCAAATAACATGATAGATGAGTAAGGATCGATTAGATACATCACAGGAACAACGCTAATACGTGTTGTTTCGTTTAAAACTATTTCCAGCTTCTGCTGCGTCCGAAAACGTCTTACCTCACATCAGACTTACTGGAGTCCATCCAAACGTCAAATAACATGTTAGATAAGTAAGGATCGTTTAGATACATCACAGGAACAACGCTAATGCGTGTTGTTTCGTTTAAAACTATTTCCAGCTTCTGCTGCGTCCGAAAATTTAGTATCTCACATCAGAGATACTGGAGTCCATCCAAACGTCAAATAACATGATAGATGAGTAAGGATCGATTAGATACATCACAGGAACAACGCTAATACGTGTTGTTTCGTTGAAAACTATTTCCGGCTTCTGCTGCGTCCGAAATCTTTGTATCTACATCAGAGTTACTGGAGTCCGTTCAAACGTCAAATAACATGATAGATGAGTAAGGATCGATTAGATACATCACAGGAACAACGCTAATACGTGTTGTTTCGTTTAAAACTATTTCCAGCTTCTGCTACGTCCGAAATCTTTGTATCTCACATCAGAGTTACTGGAGTCCATCCAAACGTCAAATAACATGATAGATGAGTAAGGATCGATTAGATACATCACAGGAACAACGCTAATACGTGTTATTTCGTTTAAAACTATTTCCAGCTTCTGCTGCGTCCGAAAACGTCTTACCTCACATCAGAGTTACTGGAGTCCATCCAAACGTCAAATAACATGTTAGATAAGTAAGGATCGTTTAGATACATCACAGGAACAACGATAATGCGTGTTGTTTCTTTTAAAACTATTTCCAGCTTCAGCTGCGTCCGAGAACTTCGTATCTCACTTCAGAGTTACTGGAGCCCATCCAAACGTCAAATAACATGATAGATGAGTAAGGATCGATTAGATACATCACAGGAACAACGCTAATGCGTGTTGTTTCGTTTAAAACTATTTCCAGCTTCTGCTGCGTCCGAAAATTTCGTATCTCACATCATAGTTACTGGAGTCCATCGAAACGTCAAATAACATAGTAGATAAGTAAGGATCGATTAGATACATCACAGGAACAACGCTAATACGTGTTGTTTCGTTTAAAACTATTTCCAGCTTCTGCTGCGTCCGAGAAATTCTTATCTCACTTCAGAGTTACTGGAGCCCATCCAAACGCCAAATAACATGATAGATGAGTAAGGATCGATTAGATACATCACAGGAACAACGCTAATACGTGTTGTTTCGTTCAAAACTATTTCCAGCTTCTGCTGCGTCCGAGAACTTTGTATCTCACATCAGAGTTACTGGAGTCCATTCAAACATCAAATAACATGATAGATGAGTAAGGATCGATTAGATACATCACAGGAACAACGCTAATGCGTGTTGTTTCATTTAAAACTATTTCCAGTTTCTGCTGCGTCCGAAAATTTCGTATCTCACATCAGAGTTACTGGAGTCCATCGAAACGCCAAATAACATGATAGATGAGTAAGGATCGATTAGATACATCACAGGAACAACGCTAATGCGTGTTGTTTCGTTTAAAACTATTTCCAGCTTCTGCTGCGTCCGAAAATTTCGTATCTCACATCAAAGTTACTGGAGTCCATCGAAACGCCAAATAACATGATAGATGAGTAAGGATCGATTAGATACATCACAGGAACAACGCTAATGCGTGTTGTTTCGTTTAAAATTATTTAAAGCTTCAGCTGCGTCCGAGAATTTCGTATCTCACTTCAGAGTTACTGGAGCCCATCCAAACGTCAAATAACATGATAGATGAGTAAGGATCGATTACATACATCACAGGAACAACGCTAATGAGTGTTGTTTCATTTAAAACTATTTCCAGCTTGTGCTGCGTCCGAAAATTTCGTATCTCACATCAGAGTTACTGGAGTTCATCGAAACGTCAAATAACATAGTAGATAAGTAAGGATCGATTAGATACATCACAGGAACAACGCTAATACGTGTTATTTCGTTCAAAACTATTTCCAGCTTCTGCTGCGTCCGAGAACTTTGTATCTCACATCAGAGTTACTGGAGTCCGTTCAAACGTCAAATAACATGATAGATGAGTAAGGATCGATTAGATACATCACAGGAACAACGCTAATACGTGTTGTTTCGTTGAAAACTATTTCCAGTTTCTGCTGCGTCCGAAATCTTTGTATCTCACATCAGAGTTACTGGAGTCCATCCAAACGTCAAATGACATGATAGATGAGTAAGGATCGATTAGATACATCACAGGAACAACGCTAATACGTGTTATTTCGTTTAAAACTATTTCCAGCTTCTGCTGCGTCCGAAAACGTCTTACCTCACATCAGACTTACTGGAGTCCATCCAAACGTCAAATAACATGTTAGATAAGTAAGGATCGTTTAGATACATCACAGGAACAACGCTAATGCGTGTTGTTTCGTTTAAAACTATTTCCAGCTGCTGCTGCGTCAGAAAATTTCGTATCTCACATTAGAGTTACTGGAGTCCATCGAAACGTCAAATAACATAGTAGCTAAGTAAGGATCGATTAGATACATCACAGGAACAACGCTAATACGTGTTGTTTCGTTCAAAACTATTTCCAGCTTCTGCTGCGTCCAAAAACTTTGTATCTCACATCAGAGTTACTGGAGTCCATCCAAACGTAAAATAACATGATAGATGAGTAAGGATCGATTAGATACATCACAGGAACATCGCTAATGCGTGTTGTTTCTTTTAAAACTATTTCCAGCTTCTGCTGCGTCCGAAAACATCGTATCTCACATCAGAGTTACTTGAGTCCATCGAAACATCAAATAACATGTTAGATAAGTAAGGATCGATTAGATACAGCAAAGGAACAACGCTAATACGTGTTGTTTCGTTTAAAACTATTTCCAGTTCCTGCTGCGTCCAAAAACTTTGTATCTCACATCAGACTTACTGGAGTCCTTCCAAACGTCAAATAACATGTTAGATAAGTAAGGATCGTTTAGATACATCACAGGAACAACGCTAATACGTGTTGTTTCGTTCAAAACTATTTCCAGCTTCTGCTGCGTCCGAGAACTTTGTATCTCACATCAGAGTTACTGGAGCCCATCCAAACGTCAAATAACATGATAGATGAGTAAGGATCGATTAGATACATCACAGGAACAACGCTAATACGTGTTGTTTCGTTTAAAACTATTTCCAGCACCTGCTGCGTCCAAAAATTTCGTATCTCACATCAGAGTTACTATAGTCCATCGAAACGTCAAATAACATGATAGATGAGTAAGGATCGATTAGATACATCACAGGAACAACGCTAATACGTGTTGTTTCGTTCAAAACTATTTCCAGCTTCTGCTGCGTCCAAAAACTTTGTATCTCTCATCAGAGTTACTGGAGTCCGTCCAAACGTCAAATAACATGATAGATGAGTAAGGATCGATTAGTTACATCACAGGAACAACGCTAATATGTGTTGTTTCGTTTAAAACTATTTCCAGCTTCTGCTGCGTCCAAAAACTTTGTATCTCACATCAGAGTTACTGGAGTCCATCCAAACCTAAAATAACATGATAGATGAGTAAGGATCGATTAGATACATCACAGGAACATCGCTAATGCGTGTTGTTTCGTTTAAAACTATTTCCAGCTTCTGCTGCGTCCGAAAACATCTTATCTCAAATCAGAGTTACTTGAGTCCATCGAAACGTCAAATAACATGTTAGATAAGTAAGGATCGATTAGATACAGCAAAGGAACAACGCTAATACGTGTTGTTTCGTTTAAAACTATTTCCAGTTCCTGCTGCGTCCAAAAACTTTGTATCTCACATCAGACTTACTGGAGTCCTTCCAAACGTCAAATAACATGTTAGATAAGTAAGGATCGTTTAGATACATCACAGGAACAACGCTAATACGTGTTGTTTCGTTCAAAACTATTTCCAGCTTCTGCTGCGTCCGAGAACTTTGTATCTCACATTAGAGTTACTGGAGCCCATCCAAACGTCAAATAACATGATAGATGAGTAAGGATCGATTAGATACATCACAGGAACAACGCTAATACGTGTTGTTTCGTTTAAAACTGTTTCCAGCCCCTGCTGCGTCCAAAAATTTCGTATCTCACATCAGAGTTACTATAGTCCATCGAAACGTCAAATAACATGATAGATGAGTAAGGATCGATTAGATACATCACAGGAACAACGCTAATACGTGTTGTTTCGTTCAAAACTATTTCCAGCTTCTGCTGCGTCCGAGAACTTTGTATCTCACATCAGAGTTACTGGAGTCCATTCAAACGTCAAATAACATGATAGATGAGTAAGGATCGATTAGATACATCACAGGAACAACGCTAATGCGTGTTATTTCGTTTAAAACTATTTCCAGCTTCTGCTGCGTCCGAAAACGTCGTATATCACATCAGACTTACTGGAGTCCATCCAAACGTCAAATAACATGTTAGATAAGTAAGGATCGTTTAGATACATCACAGGAACAACACTAATGCGTGTTGTTTCGTTTAAAACTATTTCCAGCTTCTGCTGCGTCCGAAAATTTCGTATCTCACATCAGAGATACTAGAGTCCATCCAAACGTCAAATAACATGATAGATGAGTAAGGATCGATTAGATACATCACAGGAACAACGCTAATGCGTGTTGTTTCGTTTAAAACTATTTCCAGCTTCTGCTGCGTCCGAAAATTTCGTATCTCACATCAGAGATACTGGAGTCCATCCAAACGTCAAATAACATGATAGATGAGTAAGGATCGATTAGATACAGCAAAGGAACAACGCTAATACGTGTTGTTTCGTTTAAAACTATTTCCAGTTCCTGCTGCGTCCAAAAACTTTGTATCTCACATCAGACTTACTGGAGTCCTTCCAAACGTCAAATAACATGTTAGATAAGTAAGGATCGTTTAGATACATCACAGGAACAACGCTAATACGTGTTGTTTCGTTCAAAACTATTTCCAGCTTCTGCTGCGTCCGAGAACTTTGTATCTCACATTAGAGTTACTGGAGCCCATCCAAACGTCAAATAACATGATAGATGAGTAAGGATCGATTAGATACATCACAGGAACAACGCTAATACGTGTTGTTTCGTTTAAAACTGTTTCCAGCCCCTGCTGCGTCCAAAAATTTCGTATCTCACATCAGAGTTACTATAGTCCATCGAAACGTCAAATAACATGATAGATGAGTAAGGATCGATTAGATACATCACAGGAACAACGCTAATACGTGTTGTTTCGTTCAAAACTATTTCCAGCTTCTGCTGCGTCCGAGAACTTTGTATCTCACATCAGAGTTACTGGAGTCCATTCAAACGTCAAATAACATGATAGATGAGTAAGGATCGATTAGATACATCACAGGAACAACGCTAATGCGTGTTGTTTCGTTTAAAACTATTTCCAGCTTCTGCTGCGTCCGAAAACGTCGTATATCACATCAGACTTACTGGAGTCCATCCAAACGTCAAATAACATGTTAGATAAGTAAGGATCGTTTAGATACATCACAGGAACAACACTAATGCGTGTTGTTTCGTTTAAAACTATTTCCAGCTTCTGCTGCGTCCGAAAATTTCGTATCTCACATCAGAGATACTAGAGTCCATCCAAACGTCAAATAACATGATAGATGAGTAAGGATCGATTAGATACATCACAGGAACAACGCTAATGCGTGTTGTTTCGTTTAAAACTATTTCCAGCTTCTGCTGCGTCCGAAAATTTCGTATCTCACATCAGAGATACTGGAGTCCATCCAAACGTCAAATAACATGATAGATGAGTAAGGATCGATTAGATACATCACAGGAACAACGCTAATACGTGTTGTTTCGTTTAAAACTATTTCCAGCTCCTGCTGCGTCCAAAAACTTCGTATCTCACATCAGAGTTACTAGAGTCCATCGAAACGTCAAATAACATGATAGATGAGTAAGGATCGATTAGATACATCACAGGAACAACGCTAATGCGTGTTGTTTCGTTTAAAACTATTTCCAGCTTCTGCTGCGTCCGAAAATTTCGTATCTCACATCAGAGATACTAGAGTCCATCCAAACGTCAAATAACATGATAGATGAGTAAGGATCGATTAGATACATCACAGGAACAACGCTAATGCGTGTTGTTTCGTTTAAAACTATTTCCAGCTTCTGCTGCGTCCGAAAATTTCGTATCTCACATCAGAGATACTGGAGTCCATCCAAACGTCAAATAACATGATAGATGAGTAAGGATCGATTAGATACATCACAGGAACAACGCTAATACGTGTTGTTTCGTTTAAAACAATTTCCAGCTCCTGCTGCGTCCGAAAACGTCGTATATCACATCAGACTTACTGGAGTCCATCCAAACTTCAAATAACATGTTAGATAAGTAAGGATCGTTTAGATACATCACAGGAACAACACTAATGCGTGTTGTTTCGTTTAAAACTATTTCCAGCTTCTGCTGCGTCCGAAAATTTCGTATCTCACATCAGAGATACTAGAGTCCATCCGAACGTCAAATAACATGATAGATGAGTAAGGATCGATTACATACATCACAGGAACAACGCTAATGCGTGTTGTTTCGTTTAAAACTATTTCCAGCTTCAGCTGCGTCCGAGAACTTCGTATCTCACTTCAGAGTTACTGGAGCCCATCCAAACGTCAAATAACATGATAGATGAGTAAGGATCGATTACATACATCACAGGAACAACGCTAATGCGTGTTGTTTCATTTAAAACTATTTCCAGCTTCTGCTGCGTCCGAAAATTTCGTATCTCACATCAGAGTTACTGAAGTCCATCGAAACGTCAAATAACATAGTAGCTAAGTAAGGATCGATTAGATACATCACAGGAACAACGCTAATACGTGTTGTTTCGTTGAAAACTATTTCCAGCTTCTGCTGCGTCCGAAACCTTTGTATCTCACATCAGAGTTACTGGAGTCCATCCAAACGTCAAATAACATGATAGATGAGTAAGGATCGATTAGATACATCACATCAACAACGCTAATACTTGTTGTTTCGTTTAAAACTATTTCCAGCTTCTGCTGCGTCCGAAAACGTCGTATCTCACATCAGAGTTACTGGAGTCCATCGAAACATCAAATAACATGATAGATAAGTAAGGATCGATTAGATACAGCACAGGAACAACGCTAATACGTGTTGTTTCGTTCAAAACTATTTCCAGCTTCTGCTGCGTCCGATAACTTTGTATCTCACATCAGAGTTACTGGAGTCCATCCAAACGTCAAATAACATGATAGATGAGTAAGGATCGATTAGATACATCACAGGAACAACGCTAATGCGTGTTGTTTCGTTTAAAACTATTTCCAGCTTCTGCTGCGTCCGAAAATTTCGTATCTCACATCAAAGTTACTGGAGTCCATCGAAACGCCAAATAACATGATAGATGAGTAAGGATCGATTAGATACATCACAGGAACAACGCTAATGCGTGTTGTATCGTTTAAAACTATTTCCAGCTTCAGCTGCGTCCGAGAACTTCTTATCTCACTTCAGAGTTACTGGAGCCCATCCAAACGCCAAATAACATGATAGATGAGTAAGGATCGATTAGATACATCACAGGAACAACGCTAATACGTGTTGTTTCGTTCAAAACCATTTCCAGCTTCTGCTGCGTCCGAGAACTTTGTATCTCACATCAGAGTTACTGGAGTCCATTCAAACATCAAATAACATGATAGATGAGTAAGGATCGATTAGATACATCACAGGAACAACGCTAATGCGTGTTGTTTCATTTAAAACTATTTCCAGTTTCTGCTGCGTCCGAAAATTTCGTATCTCACATCAGAGTTACTGGAGTCCATCGAAACGCCAAATAACATGATAGATGAGTAAGGATGGATTAGATACATCACAGGAACAACGCTAATGCGTGTTGTTTCGTTTAAAACTATTTCCAGCTTCTGCTGCGTCCGAAAATTTCGTATCTCACATCAAAGTTACTGGAGTCCATCGAAACGCCAAATAACATGATAGATGAGTAAGGGTCGATTAGATACATTACAGGAACAAAGCTAATGCGTGTTGTTTCGTTTAAAACTATTTCCAGTTTCTGCTGCGTCCAAAAATTTCGTATCTCATCAGAGTTACTGGAGTCCATCGAAACGCCAAATAACATGATAGATGAGTAAGGATCGATTAGATACATCACAGGAACAACGCTAATGCGTGTTGTTTCGTTTAAAACTATATCCAGCTTCTGCTGCGTCCGAAAATTTCGTATCTCACATCAAAGTTACTGGAGTCCATCGAAACGCCAAATAACATGATAGATGAGTAAGGATCGATTAGATACATCACAGGAGCAACGCTAATGCGTGTTGTTTCGTTTAAAACTATTTCCAGCTTCAGCTGCGTCCGAGAACTTCTTATCTCACTTCAGAGTTACTGGAGCCCATCCAAACGCCAAATAACATGATAGATGAGTAAGGATCGATTAGATACATCACAGGAACAACGCTAATACGTGTTGTTTCGTTCAAAACTATTTCCAGCTTCTGCTGCGTCCGAGAACTTTGTATCTCACATCAGAGTTACTGGAGTCCATTCAAACATCAAATAACATGATAGATGAGTAAGGATCGATTAGATACATCACAGGAACAACGCTAATACGTGTTGTTTCATTTAAAACTATTTCCAGTTTCTGCTGCGTCCGAAAATTTCGTATCTCACATCAGAGTTACTGGAGTCCATCGAAACGCCAAATAACATGATAGATGAGTAAGGATCGACTAGATACATCACAGGAACAACGCTAATGCGTGTTGTTTCGTTTAAAACTATTTCCAGCTTCTGCTGCGTCCGAAAATTTCGTATCTCACATCAAAGTTACTGGAGTCCATCGAAACGCCAAATAACATGATAGATGAGTAAGGATCGATTAGATACATCACAGGAACAACGCTAATGCGTGTTGTTTCGTTTAAAACTATTTCCAGCTTCAGCTGCGTCCGAGAACTTTGTATCTCACATCAGAGTTACTGGAGTCCGTTCAAACGTCAAATAACATGATAGATGAGTAAGGATCGATTAGATACATCACAGGAACAACGCTAATACGTGTTGTTTCGTTTAAAACTATTTCCAGCTTCTGCTGCGTCCGAAAACGTCTTACCTCACATCAGACTTACTGGAGTCCATCCAAACGTCAAATAACATGTTAGATAAGTAAGGATCGTTTAGATACATCACAGGAACAACGCTAATGCGTGTTGTTTCGTTTAAAACTATTTCCAGCTTCTGCTGCGTCCGAAAATTTAGTATCTCTCATCAGAGATACTGGAGTCCATCCAAACGTCAAATAACATGATAGATGAGTAAGGATCGATTAGATACATCACAGGAACAACGCTAATACGTGTTGTTTCGTTGAAAACTATTTCCAGCTTCTGCTGCGTCCGAAATCTTTGTATCTCACATCAGAGTTACTGGAGTCCATCCAAACGTCAAATAACATGATAGATGAGTAAGGATCGATTAGATACATCACAGGAACAACGCTAATGCGTGTTGTTTCTTTTAAAACTATTTCCAGCTTCTGCTGCGTCCGAAAATTTCGTATCTCACATCAAAGTTACTGGAGTCCATCGAAACGCCAAATAACATGATAGATGAGTAAGGATCGATTAGATACATCACAGGAACAACGCTAATGCGTGTTGTTTCGTTTAAAACTATTTCCAGCTTCTGCTGCGTCCGAGAACTTCTTATCTCACTTCAGAGTTACTGGAGCCCATCCAAACGTCAAATAACATGATAGATGTGTAAGGATCGATTAGATACATCACAGGAACAACGCTAATACGTGTTGTTTCGTTCAAAACTATTTCCAGCTTCTGCTGCGTCCGAGAACATTGTATCTCACATCAGAGTTACTGGAGTCCATTTAAACGTCAAATAACATGATAGATGAGTAAGGATCGATTAGATACATCACAGGAACAACGCTAATGCGTGTTGTTTCGTTTAAAACTATTTCCAGCTTCAGCTGCGTCCGAGAACTTCTTATCTCACTTCAGAGTTACTGGAGCCCATCCAAACGCCAAATAACATGATAGATGAGTAAGGATCGATTAGATACATCACAGGAACAACGCTAATACGTGTTGTTTCGTTCAAAACCATTTCCAGCTTCTGCTGCGTCCGAGAACTTTGTATCTCACATCAGAGTTACTGGAGTCCATTCAAACATCAAATAACATGATAGATGAGTAAGGATCGATTAGATACATCACAGGAACAACGCTAATACGTGTTGTTTCGTTGAAAACTATTTCCAGCTTCTGCTGCGTCCGAAATCTTTGTATCTCACATCAGAGTTACTGGAGTACATCCAAACGTCAAATAACATGATAGATGAGTAAGGATCGATTAGATACATCACATCAACAACGCTAATACTTGTTGTTTCGTTTAAAACTATTTCCAGCTTCTGCTGCGTCCGAAAGCGTCGTATCTCACATCAGAGTTACTGGAGTCCATCGAAACATCAAATAACATGATAGATAAGTAAGGATCGATTAGATACAGCACAGGAACAACGCTAATACGTGTTGTTTCGTTCAAAACTATTTCCAGCTTCTGCTGCGTCCGATAACTTTGTATCTCACATCAGAGTTACTGGAGTCCATCCAAACGTCAAATAACATGATAGATGAGTAAGGATCGATTAGATACATCACAGGAACAACGCTAATGCGTGTTGTTTCGTTTAAAACTATTTCCAGCTTCTGCTGCGTCCGAAAATTTCGTATCTCACATCAAAGTTACTGGAGTCCATCGAAACGCCAAATAACATGATAGATGAGTAAGGATCGATTAGATACATCACAGGAACAACGCTAATGCGTGTTCTTTCGTTTAAAACTATTTCCAGCTTCAGCTGCGTCCGAGAACTTCTTATCTCACTTCAGAGTTACTGGAGTCCATTGAAACGTCAAATAACATGATAGATGAGTAAGGATCGATTAGATACATCACAGGAACAACGCTAATGCGTGTTGTTTCATTTAAAATTATTTCCAGCTTCTGCTGCGTCCGAAAATTTCGTATCTCACATCAGAGTTACTGGAGTCCATCGAAACGTCAAATAACATGATAGATGAGTAAGGATCGATTAGATACATCACAGGAACAACGCTAATGCGTGTTGTTTCATTTAAAACTATTTCCAGCTTCTGCTGCGTCCGAAAATTTCGTATCTCACATCAGAGATACTGGAGTCCATCCAAACGTCAAATAACATGATAGATGAGTAAGGATCGATTAGATACATCACAGGAACAACGCTAATACGTGTTGTTTCGTTTAAAACTATTTCCAGCTCCTGCTGCGTCCAAAAACTTCGTATCTCACATCAGAGTTACTAGAGTCCGTCGAAACGTCAAATAACATGATAGATGAGTAAGGATCGATTAGATACATCACAGAAACAACGCTAATGCGTGTTGTTTCGTTGAAAACTATTTCCAGCTTCTGCTGCGTCCGAAAATTTCGTATCTCACATCAGAGTTACTGGAGTCCATCGAAACGTCAAATAACATAGTAGCTAAGTAAGGATCGATTAGATACATCACAGGAACAACGCTAATACGTGTTGTTTCGTTGAAAACTATTTCCAGCTTCTGCTGCGTCCGAAATCTTTGTATCTCACATCAGAGTTACTGGAGTACATCCAAACGTCAAATAACATGATAGATGAGTAAGGATCGATTAGATACATCACATCAACAACGCTAATACTTGTTTTTTCGTTTAAAACTATTTCCAGCTTCTGCTGCGTCCGAAAACGTCGTATCTCACATCAGAGTTACTGGAGTCCATCGAAACATCAAATAACATGATAGATAAGTAAGGATCGATTAGATACAGCACAGGAACAACGCTAATACGTGTTGTTTCGTTCAAAACTATTTCCAGCTTCTGCTGCGTCCGATAACTTTGTATCTCACATCAGAGTTACTGGAGTCCATCCAAACGTCAAATAACATGATAGATGAGTAAGGATCGATTAGATACATCACAGGAACAACGCTAATGCGTGTTGTTTCATTTAAAATTATTTCCAGCTTCTGCTGCGTCCGAAAATTTCGTATCTCACATCAGAGTTACTGGAGTCCATCCAAACGTCAAATAACATGATAGATGAGTAAGGATCGATTAGATACATCACAGGAACAACGCTAATGCGTGTTGTTTCGTTTAAAACTATTTCCAGCTTCTGCTGCGTCCGAGAACTTCTTATCTCACTTCAGAGTTACTGGAGCCCATCCAAACGCCAAATAACATGATAGATGAGTAAGGATCGATTAGATACATCACAGGAACAACGCTAATACGTGTTGTTTCGTTCAAAACTATTTCCAGCTTCTGCTGCGTCCGAGAACTTTGTATCTCACATCAGAGTTACTGGAGTCCATTCAAACATCAAATAACATGATAGATGAGTAAGGATCGATTAGATACATCACAGGAACAACGCTAATGCGTGTTGTTTCATTTAAAACTATTTCCAGTTTCTGCTGCGTCCGAAAATTTCGTATCTCACATCAGAGTTACTGGAGTCCATCGAAACGCCAAATAACATGATAGATGAGTAAGGATCGATTAGATACATCACAGGAACAACTCTAATGCGTGTTGTTTCGTTTAAAACTATTTCCAGCTTCAGCTGCGTCCGAGAACTTCGTATCTCACTTCAGAGTTACTGGAGCCCATCCAAACGTCAAATAACATGATAGATGAGTAAGGATCGATTACATACATCACAGGAACAACGCTAATGAGTGTTGTTTCATTTAAAACTATTTCCAGCTTGTGCTGCGTCCGAAAATTTCGTATCTCACATCAGAGTTACTGGAGTCCATCGAAACGTCAAATAACATAGTAGATAAGTAAGGATCGATTAGATACATCACAGGAACAACGCTAATACGTGTTATTTCGTTTAAAACTATTTCCAGCTTCTGCTGCGTCCGAAAACGTCTTACCTCACATCAGACTTACTGGAGTCCATCCAAACGTCAAATAACATGTTAGATAAGTAAGGATCGTTTAGATACATCACAGGAACAACGCTAATGCGTGTTGTTTCTTTTAAAACTATTTCCAGCTTCAGCTGCGTCCGAGAACTTCGTATCTCACTTCAGAGTTACTGGAGCCCATCCAAACGTCAGATAACATGATAGATGAGTAAGGATCGATTACATACATCACAGGAACAACGCTAATGCGTGTTGTTTCATTTAAAACTATTTCCAGCTTGTGCTGCGTCCGAAAATTTCGTATCTCACATCAGAGTTACTGGAGTCCATCCAAACGTCAAATAACATGATAGATGAGTAAGGATCGATTAGATACATCACAGGAACAACGCTAATACGTGTTGTTTCGTTTAAAACTATTTCCAGCTTCTGCTGCGTCCGAAAACGTCTTACCTCACATCAGACTTACTGGAGTCCATCCAAACGTCAAATAACATGCTAGATAATTAAGGATCGTTTAGATACATCACAGGAACAACGCTAATGCGTGTTGTTTCGTTTAAAACTATTTCCAGCTTCTGCTGCGTCCGAAAATTTAGTATCTCACATCAGAGATACTGGAGTCCATCCAAACGTCAAATAACATGATAGATGAGTAAGGATCGATTAGATACATCACAGGAACAACGCTAATACGTGTTGTTTCGTTGAAAACTATTTCCGGCTTCTGCTGCGTCCGAAATCTTTGTATCTCACATCAGAGTTACTGGAGTCCATCCAAACGTCAAATAACATGATAGATGAGTAAGGATCGATTAGATACATCACAGGAGCAACGCTAATGCGTGTTGTTTCGTTTAAAACTATTTCCAGCTTCTGCTGCGTCCGAAAATTTCGTATCTCACATCAAAGTTACTGGAGTCCATCGAAACGCCAAATAACATGATAGATGAGTAAGGATCGATTAGATACATCACAGGAGCAACGCTAATGCGTGTTGTTTCGTTTAAAACTATTTCCAGCTTCAGCTGCGTCCGAGAACTTCTTATCTCACTTCAGAGTTACTGGAGCCCATCCAAACGCCAAATAACATGATAGATGAGTAAGGATCGATTAGATACATCACAGGAACAACGATAATACGTGTTGTTTCGTTCAAAACTATTTCCAGCTTCTGCTGCGTCCGAAAACTTTGTATCTCACATCAGAGTTACTGGAGTCCATTCAAACATCAAATAACATGATAGATGAGTAAGGATCGATTAGATACATCACAGGAACAACGCTAATGCGTGTTGTTTCATTTAAAACTATTTCCAGTTTCTGCTGCGTCCGAAAATTTCGTATCTCACATCAGAGTTACTGGAGTCCATCGAAACGCCAAATAACATGATAGATGAGTAAGGATCGATTAGATACATCACAGGAACAACGCTAATGCGTGTTGTTTCGTTTAAAACTATTTCCAGCTTCTGCTGCGTCCGAAAATTTCGTATCTCACATCAAAGTTACTGGAGTCCATCGAAACGCCAAATAGCATGATAGATGAGTAAGGATCGATTAGATACATCACAGGAACAACGCTAATGCGTGTTGTTTCGTTTAAAACTATTTCCAGCTTCAGCTGCATCCGAGAACTTCGTATCTCACTTCAGAGTTACTGGAGCCCATCCAAACGTCAAATAACATGATAGATGAGTAAGGATCGATTACATACATCACAGGAACAACGCTAATGAGTGTTGTTTCATTTAAAACTATTTCCAGCTTGTGCTGTGTCCGAAAATTTCGTATCTCAGATCAGAGTTACTGGAGTCCATCGAAACGTCAAATAACATAGTAGATAAGTAAGGATCGATTAGATACATCACAGGAACAACGCTAATACGTGTTGTTTCGTTTAAAACTATTTCCAGCTTCTGCTGCGTCCGAAAACGTCTTACCTCACATCAGACTTACTGGAGTCCATCCAAACGTCAAATAACATGTTAGATAAGTAAGGATCGTTTAGATATATCACAGGAACAACGCTAATACGTGTTGTTTCGTTGAAAACTATTTCCAGCTTCTGCTGCGTCCGAAATCTTTGTATCTCACATCAGAGTTACTGGAGTCCATCGAAACGCCAAATAACATGATAGATGAGTAAGGATCGACTAGATACATCACAGGAACAACGCTAATGCGTGTTGTTTCGTTTAAAACTATTTCCAGCTTCTGCTGCGTCCGAAAATTTCGTATCTCACATCAAAGTTACTGGAGTCCATCGAAACGCCAAATAACATGATAGATGAGTAAGGATCGATTAGATACATCACAGGAACAACGCTAATGCGTGCTGTTTCGTTTTAAACTATTTCCAGCTTCAGCTGCGTCCGAGAACTTTGTATCTCACATCAGAGTTACTGGAGTCCGTTCAAACGTCAAATAACATGATAGATGAGTAAGGATCGATTAGATACATCACAGGAACAACGCTAATACGTGTTGTTTCGTTTAAAACTATTTCCAGCTTCTGCTGCGTCCGAAAACGTCTTACCTCACATCAGACTTACTGGAGTCCATCCAAACGTCAAATAACATGTTAGATAAGTAAGGATCGTTTAGATACATCACAGGAACAACGCTAATACGTGTTGTTTCGTTGAAAACTATTTCCAGCTTCTGCTGCGTCCGAAATCTTTGTATCTCACATCAGAGTTACTGGAGTCCATCCAAACGTCAAATAACATGATAGATGAGTAAGGATCGATTAGATACATCACAGGAACAACGCTAATGCGTGTTGTTTCGTTTAAAACTATTTCCAGCTTCTGCTGCGTCCGAAAATTTCGTATCTCACATCAAAGTTACTGGAGCCCATCCAAACGTCAAATAACATGATAGATGTGTAAGGATCGATTAGATACATCACAGGAACAACGCTAATACGTGTTGTTTCGTTCAAAACTATTTCCAGCTTCTGCTGCGTCCGAGAACTTTGTATCTCACATCAGAGTTACTGGAGTCCATTTAAACGTCAAATAACATGATAGATGAGTAAGGATCGATTAGATACATCACAGGAACAACGCTAATGCGTGTTGTTTCGTTTAAAACTATTTCCAGCTTCTGCTGCGTCCGAAAATTTCGTATCTCACATCAGAGTTACTGGAGTCCATCGAAACGTCAAATAACATGATAGATGAGTAAGGATCGATTAGATACATCACAGGAACAACGCTAATGCGTGTTGTTTCATTTAAAACTATTTCCAGCTTCTGCTGCGTCCGAAAATTTCGTATCTCACCTCAGAGATACTGGAGTCCATCCAAACGTCAAATAACATGATAGATGAGTAAGGATCGATTAGATACATCACAGGAAAAACGCTAATACGTGTTTGTTCGTTTAAAACTATTTCCAGCTCCTGCTGCGTCCAAAAACTTCGTATCTCACATCAGAGTTACTAGAGTCCGTCGAAACGTCAAATAACATGATAGATGAGTAAGGATCGATTAGATACATCACAGGAACAACGCTAATGCGTGTTGTTTCGTTTAAAACTATTTCCAGCTTCAGCTGCGTCCGAGAACTTCGTATCTCACTTCAGAGTTACTGGAGCCCATCCAAACGTCAAATAACATGACAGATGAGTAAGGATCGATTACATACATCACAGGAACAACGCTAATGCGTGTTGTTTCATTTAAAACTATTTCCAGCTTCTGCTGCGTCCGAAAATTTCTTATCTCACATCAGAGTTACTGGAGTCCATCGAAATGTCAAATAACATAGTAGCTAAGTAAGGATCGATTAGATACATCACAGGAACAACGCTAATACGTGTTGTTTCGTTGAAAACTATTTCCAGCTTTTGCTGCGTCCGAAATCTTTGTATCTCACATCAGAGTTACTGGAGTCCATCCAAACGTCAAATAACATGATAGATAATACTTGTTGTTTCGTTTAAAACTATTTCCAGCTTCTGCTGCGTCCGAAAACGTCGTATCTCACATCAGAGTTACTGGAGTCCATCGAAACATCAAATAACATGATAGATAAGTAAGGATCGATTAGATACAGCACAGGAACAACGCTAATACGTGTTGTTTCGTTCAAAACTATTTCCAGCTTCTGCTGCGTCCGATAACTTTGTATCTCACATCAGAGTTACTGGAGTCCATCCAAACGTCAAATAACATGATAGATGAGTAAGGATCGATTAGATACATCACAGGAACAACGCTAATGCGTGTTGTTTCGTTTAAAACTATTTCCAGCTTCTGCTGCGTCCGAAAATTTCGTATCTCACATAAAAGTTACTGGAGTCCATCGAAACGTCAAATAACATGATAGATGAGTAAGGATCGATTAGATACATCACAGGAACAACGCTAATGCGTGTTGTTTCATTTAAAACTATTTCCAGCTTCTGCTGCGTCCGAAAATTTCGTATCTCACCTCAGAGATACTGGAGTCCATCCAAACGTCAAATAACATGATAGATGAGTAAGGATCGATTAGATACATCACAGGAAAAACGCTAATACGTGTTTGTTCGTTTAAAACTATTTCCAGCTCCTGCTGCGTCCAAAAACTTCGTATCTCACATCAGAGTTACTAGAGTCCGTCGAAACGTCAAATAACATGATAGATGAGTAAGGATCGATTAGATACATCACAGGAACAACGCTAATGCGTGTTGTTTCGTTTAAAACTATTTCCAGCTTCAGCTGCGTCCGAGAACTTCGTATCTCACTTCAGAGTTACTGGAGCCCATCCAAACGTCAAATAACATGACAGATGAGTAAGGATCGATTACATACATCACAGGAACAACGCTAATGCGTGTTGTTTCATTTAAAACTATTTCCAGCTTCTGCTGCGTCCGAAAATTTCTTATCTCACATCAGAGTTACTGGAGTCCATCGAAATGTCAAATAACATAGTAGCTAAGTAAGGATCGATTAGATACATCACAGGAACAACGCTAATACGTGTTGTTTCGTTGAAAACTATTTCCAGCTTTTGCTGCGTCCGAAATCTTTGTATCTCACATCAGAGTTACTGGAGTCCATCCAAACGTCAAATAACATGATAGATGAGTAAGGATCGATTAGATACATCACATCAACAACGCTAATACTTGTTGTTTCGTTTAAAACTATTTCCAGCTTCTGCTGCGTCCGAAAACGTCGTATCTCACATCAGAGTTACTGGAGTCCATCGAAACATCAAATAACATGATAGATAAGTAAGGATCGATTAGATACAGCACAGGAACAACGCTAATACGTGTTGTTTCGTTCAAAACTATTTCCAGCTTCTGCTGCGTCCGATAACTTTGTATCTCACATCAGAGTTACTGGAGTCCATCCAAACGTCAAATAACATGATAGATGAGTAAGGATCGATTAGATACATCACAGGAACAACGCTAATGCGTGTTGTTTCGTTTAAAACTATTTCCAGCTTCTGCTGCGTCCGAAAATTTCGTATCTCACATAAAAGTTACTGGAGTCCATCGAAACGCCAAATAACATGATAGATGAGTAAGGATCGATTAGATACATCACAGGAACAACGCTAATGCGTGTTGTTTCGTTTAAAACTATTTCCAGCTTCAGCTGCGTCCGAGAACTTCTTATCTCACTTCAGAGTTACTGGAGCCCATCCAAACGCCAAATAACATGATAGATGAGTAAGGATCGATTAGATACATCACAGGAACAACGCTAATACGTGTTGTTTCGTTCAAAACCATTTCCAGCTTCTGCTGCGTCCGAGAACTTTGTATCTCACATCAGAGTTACTGGAGTCCATTCAAACATCAAATAACATGATAGATGAGTAAGGATCGATTAGATACATCACAGGAACAACGCTAATACGTGTTGTTTCGTTGAAAACTATTTCCAGCTTCTGCTGCGTCCGAAATCTTTGTATCTCACATCAGAGTTACTGGAGTACATCCAAACGTCAAATGACATGATAGATGAGTAAGGATCGATTAGATACATCACATCAACAACGCTAATACTTGTTGTTTCGTTTAAAACTATTTCCAGCTTCTGCTGCGTCCGAAAGCGTCGTATCTCACATCAGAGTTACTGGAGTCCATCGAAACATCAAATAAAACGATAGATAAGTAAGGATCGATTAGATACAGCACAGGAACAACGCTAATACGTGTTGTTTCGTTCAAAACTATTTCCAGCTTCTGCTGCGTCCGATAACTTTGTATCTCACATCAGAGTTACTGGAGTCCATCCAAACGTCAAATAACATGATAGATGAGTAAGGATCGATTAGATACATCACAGGAACAACGCTAATGCGTGTTGTTTCGTTTAAAACTATTTCCAGCTTCTGCTGCGTCCGAAAATTTCGTATCTCACATCAAAGTTACTGGAGTCCATCGAAACGCCAAATAACATGATAGATGAGTAAGGATCGATTAGATACATCACAGGAACAACGCTAATGCGTGTTCTTTCGTTTAAAACTATTTCCAGCTTCAGCTGCGTCCGAGAACTTCTTATCTCACTTCAGAGTTACTGGAGTCCATTGAAACGTCAAATAACATGATAGATGAGTAAGGATCGATTAGATACATCACAGGAACAACGCTAATGCGTGTTGTTTCATTTAAAATTATTTCCAGCTTCTGCTGCGTCCGAAAATTTCGTATCTCACATCAGAGTTACTGGAGTCCATCGAAACGTCAAATAACATGATAGATGAGTAAGGATCGATTAGATACATCACAGGAACAACGCTAATGCGTGTTGTTTCATTTAAAACTATTTCCAGCTTCTGCTGCGTCCGAAAATTTCGTATCTCACATCAGAGATACTGGAGTCCATCCAAACGTCAAATAACATGATAGATGAGTAAGGATCGATCAGATACATCACAGGAACAACGCTAATACGTGTTGTTTCGTTTAAAACTATTTCCAGCTCCTGCTGCGTCCAAAAACTTCGTATCTCACATCAGAGTTACTAGAGTCCGTCGAAACGTCAAATAACATGATAGATGAGTAAGGATCGATTAGATACATCACAGAAACAACGCTAATGCGTGTTGTTTCATTTAAAACTATTTCCAGTTTCTGCTGCGTCCGAAAATTTCGTATCTCACATCAGAGTTACTGGAGTCCATCGAAACGCCAAATAACATGATAGATGAGTAAGGATCGATTAGATACATCACAGGAACAACTCTAATGCGTGTTGTTTCGTTTAAAACTATTTCCAGCTTCAGCTGCGTCCGAGAACTTCGTATCTCACTTCAGAGTTACTGGAGCCCATCCAAACGTCAAATAACATGATAGATGAGTAAGGATCGATTACATACATCACAGGAACAACGCTAATGAGTGTTGTTTCATTTAAAACTATTTCCAGCTTGTGCTGCGTCCGAAAATTTCGTATCTCACATCAGAGTTACTGGAGTCCATCGAAACGTCAAATAACATAGTAGATAAGTAAGGATCGATTAGATACATCACAGGAACAACGCTAATACGTGTTATTTCGTTTAAAACTATTTCCAGCTTCTGCTGCGTCCGAAAACGTCTTACCTCACATCAGACTTACTGGAGTCCATCCAAACGTCAAATAACATGTTAGATAAGTAAGGATCGTTTAGATAAATCACAGGAACAACGCTAATGCGTGTTGTTTCTTTTAAAACTATTTCCAGCTTCAGCTGCGTCCGAGAACTTCGTATCTCACTTCAGAGTTACTGGAGCCCATCCAAACGTCAGATAACATGATAGATGAGTAAGGATCGATTACATACATCACAGGAACAACGCTAATGCGTGTTGTTTCATTTAAAACTATTTCCAGCTTGTGCTGCGTCCGAAAATTTCGTATCTCACATCAGAGTTACTGGAGTCCATCCAAACGTCAAATAACATGATAGATGAGTAAGGATCGATTAGATACATCACAGGAACAACGCTAATACGTGTTGTTTCGTTTAAAACTATTTCCAGCTTCTGCTGCGTCCGAAAACGTCTTACCTCACATCAGACTTACTGGAGTCCATCCAAACGTCAAATAACATGTTAGATAATTAAGGATCGTTTAGATACATCACAGGAACAACGCTAATACGTGTTGTTTCGTTGAAAACTATTTCCGGCTTCTGCTGCGTCCGAAATCTTTGTATCTCACATCAGAGTTACTGGAGTCCATCCAAACGTCAAATAACATGATAGATGAGTAAGGATCGATTAGATACATCACAGGAGCAACGCTAATGCGTGTTGTTTCGTTTAAAACTATTTCCAGCTTCTGCTGCGTCCGAAAATTTCGTATCTCACATCAAAGTTACTGGAGTCCATCGAAACGCCAAATAACATGATAGATGAGTAAGGATCGATTAGATACATCACAGGAGCAACGCTAATGCGTGTTGTTTCGTTTAAAACTATTTCCAGCTTCTGCTGCGTCCGAAAATTTCGTATCTCACATCAAAGTTACTGGAGTCCATCGAAACGCCAAATAGCATGATAGATGAGTAAGGATCGATTAGATACATCACAGGAACAACGCTAATGCGTGTTGTTTCGTTTAAAACTATTTCCAGCTTCAGCTGCATCCGAGAACTTCGTATCTCACTTCAGAGTTACTGGAGCCCATCCAAACGTCAAATAACATGATAGATGAGTAAGGATCGATTACATACATCACAGGAACAACGCTAATGAGTGTTGTTTCATTTAAAACTATTTCCAGCTTGTGCTGTGTCCGAAAATTTCGTATCTCAGATCAGAGTTACTGGAGTCCATCGAAACGTCAAATAACATAGTAGATAAGTAAGGATCGATTAGATACATCACAGGAACAACGCTAATACGTGTTGTTTCGTTTAAAACTATTTCCAGCTTCTGCTGCGTCCGAAAACGTCTTACCTCACATCAGACTTACTGGAGTCCATCCAAACGTCAAATAACATGTTAGATAAGTAAGGATCGTTTAGATACATCACAGGAACAACGCTAATACGTGTTGTTTCGTTGAAAACTATTTCCAGCTTCTGCTGCGTCCGAAATCTTTGTATCTCACATCAGAGTTACTGGAGTCCATCGAAACGCCAAATAACATGATAGATGAGTAAGGATCGACTAGATACATCACAGGAACAACGCTAATGCGTGTTGTTTCGTTTAAAACTATTTCCAGCTTCTGCTGCGTCCGAAAATTTCGTATCTCACATCAAAGTTACTGGAGTCCATCGAAACGCCAAATAACATGATAGATGAGTAAGGATCGATTAGATACATCACAGGAACAACGCTAATGCGTGTTGTTTCGTTTAAAACTATTTCCAGCTTCAGCTGCGTCCGAGAACTTTGTATCTCACATCAGAGTTACTGGAGTCCGTTCAAACGTCAAATAACATGATAGATGAGTAAGGATCGATTAGATACATCACAGGAACAACGCTAATACGTGTTGTTTCGTTTAAAACTATTTCCAGCTTCTGCTGCGTCCGAAAACGTCTTACCTCACATCAGACTTACTGGAGTCCATCCAAACGTCAAATAACATGTTAGATAAGTAAGGATCGTTTAGATACATCACAGGAACAACGCTAATACGTGTTGTTTCGTTGAAAACTATTTCCAGCTTCTGCTGCGTCCGAAATCTTTGTATCTCACATCAGAGTTACTGGAGTCCATCCAAACGTCAAATAACATGATAGATGAGTAAGGATCGATTAGATACATCACAGGAACAACGCTAATGCGTGTTGTTTCGTTTAAAACTATTTCCAGCTTCTGCTGCGTCCGAAAATTTCGTATCTCACCTCAGAGATACTGGAGTCCATCCAAACGTCAAATAACATGATAGATGAGTAAGGATCGATTAGATACATCACAGGAAAAACGCTAATACGTGTTTGTTCGTTTAAAACTATTTCCAGCTCCTGCTGCGTCCAAAAACTTCGTATCTCACATCAGAGTTACTAGAGTCCGTCGAAACGTCAAATAACATGATAGATGAGTAAGGATCGATTAGATACATCACAGGAACAACGCTAATGCGTGTTGTTTCGTTTAAAACTATTTCCAGCTTCAGCTGCGTCCGAGAACTTCGTATCTCACTTCAGAGTTACTGGAGCCCATCCAAACGTCAAATAACATGACAGATGAGTAAGGATCGATTACATACATCACAGGAACAACGCTAATGCGTGTTGTTTCATTTAAAACTATTTCCAGCTTCTGCTGCGTCCGAAAATTTCTTATCTCACATCAGAGTTACTGGAGTCCATCGAAACGTCAAATAACATAGTAGCTAAGTAAGGATCGATTAGATACATCACAGGAACAACGCTAATACGTGTTGTTTCGTTGAAAACTATTTCCAGCTTCTGCTGCGTCCGAAACCTTTGTATCTCACATCAGAGTTACTGGAGTCCATCCAAACGTCAAATAACATGATAGATGAGTAAGGATCGATTAGATACATCACATCAACAACGCTAATACTTGTTGTTTCGTTTAAAACTATTTCCAGCTTCTGCTGCGTCCGAAAACGTCGTATCTCACATCAGAGTTACTGGAGTCCATCGAAACATCAAATAACATGATAGATAAGTAAGGATCGATTAGATACAGCACAGGAACAACGCTAATACGTGTTGTTTCGTTCAAAACCATTTCCAGCTTCTGCTGCGTCCGATAACTTTGTATCTCACATCAGAGTTACTGGAGTCCATCCAAACGTCAAATAACATGATAGATGAGTAAGGATCGATTAGATACATCACAGGAACAACGCTAATGCGTGTTGTTTCGTTTAAAACTATTTCCAGCTTCTGCTGCGTCCGAAAATTTCGTATCTCACATAAAAGTTACTGGAGTCCATCGAAACGCCAAATAACATGATAGATGAGTAAGGATCGATTAGATACATCACAGGAACAACGCTAATGCGTGTTGTTTCGTTTAAAACTATTTCCAGCTTCAGCTGCGTCCGAGAACTTCTTATCTCACTTCAGAGTTACTGGAGCCCATCCAAACGCCAAATAACATGATAGATGAGTAAGGATCGATTAGATACATCACAGGAACAACGCTAATACGTGTTGTTTCGTTCAAAACCATTTCCAGCTTCTGCTGCGTCCGAGAACTTTGTATCTCACATCAGAGTTACTGGAGTCCATTCAAACATCAAATAACATGATAGATGAGTAAGGATCGATTAGATACATCACAGGAACAACGCTAATACGTGTTGTTTCGTTGAAAACTATTTCCAGCTTCTGCTGCGTCCGAAATCTTTGTATCTCACATCAGAGTTACTGGAGTACATCCAAACGTCAAATAACATGATAGATGAGTAAGGATCGATTAGATACATCACATCAACAACGCTAATACTTGTTGTTTCGTTTAAAACTATTTCCAGCTTCTGCTGCGTCCGAAAGCGTCGTATCTCACATCAGAGTTACTGGAGTCCATCGAAACATCAAATAACACGATAGATAAGTAAGGATCGATTAGATACAGCACAGGAACAACGCTAATACGTGTTGTTTCGTTCAAAACTATTTCCAGCTTCTGCTGCGTCCGATAACTTTGTATCTCACATCAGAGTTACTGGAGTCCATCCAAACGTCAAATAACATGATAGATGAGTAAGGATCGATTAGATACATCACAGGAACAACGCTAATGCGTGTTGTTTCGTTTAAAACTATTTCCAGCTTCTGCTGCGTCCGAAAATTTCGTATCTCACATCAAAGTTACTGGAGTCCATCGAAACGCCAAATAACATGATAGATGAGTAAGGATCGATTAGATACATCACAGGAACAACGCTAATGCGTGTTCTTTCGTTTAAAACTATTTCCAACTTCAGCTGCGTCCGAGAACTTCTTATCTCACTTCAGAGTTACTGGAGTCCATTGAAACGTCAAATAACATGATAGATGAGTAAGGATCGATTGGATACATCACAGGAACAACGCTAATGCGTGTTGTTTCATTTAAAATTATTTCCAGCTTCTGCTGCGTCCGAAAATTTCGTATCTCACATCAGAGTTACTGGAGTCCATCGAAACGTCAAATAACATGATAGATGAGTAAGGATCGATTAGATACATCACAGGAACAACGCTAATGCGTGTTGTTTCATTTAAAACTATTTCCAGCTTCTGCTGCGTCCGAAAATTTCGTATCTCACATCAGAGATACTGGAGTCCATCCAAACGTCAAATAACATGATAGATGAGTAAGGATCGATTAGATACATCACAGGAACAACGCTAATACGTGTTGTTTCGTTTAAAACTATTTCCAGCTCCTGCTGCGTCCAAAAACTTCGTATCTCACATCAGAGTTACTAGAGTCCGTCGAAACGTCAAATAACATGATAGATGAGTAAGGATCGATTAGATACATCACAGAAACAACGCTAATGCGTGTTGTTTCGTTGAAAACTATTTCCAGCTTCTGCTGCGTCCGAGAATTTCGTATCTCACATCAGAGTTACTGGAGTCCATCGAAACGTCAAATAACATAGTAGCTAAGTAAGGATCGATTAGATACATCACAGGAACAACGCTAATACGTGTTGTTTCGTTGAAAACTATTTCCAGCTTCTGCTGCGTCCGAAACCTTTGTATCTCACATCAGAGTTACTGGAGTCCATCCAAACGTCAAATAACATGATAGATGAGTAAGGATCGATTAGATACATCACATCAACAACGCTAATACTTGTTGTTTCGTTTAAAACTATTTCCAGCTTCTGCTGCGTCCGAAAACGTCGTATCTCACATCAGAGTTACTGGAGTCCATCGAAACATCAAATAACATGATAGATAAGTAAGGATCGATTAGATACAGCACAGGAACAACGCTAATACGTGTTGTTTCGTTCAAAACCATTTCCAGCTTCTGCTGCGTCCGATAACTTTGTATCTCACATCAGAGTTACTGGAGTCCATCCAAACGTCAAATAACATGATAGATGAGTAAGGATCGATTAGATACATCACAGGAACAACGCTAATGCGTGTTGTTTCGTTTAAAACTATTTCCAGCTTCTGCTGCGTCCGAAAATTTCGTATCTCACATAAAAGTTACTGGAGTCCATCGAAACGCCAAATAACATGATAGATGAGTAAGGATCGATTAGATACATCACAGGAACAACGCTAATGCGTGTTGTTTCGTTTAAAACTATTTCCAGCTTCAGCTGCGTCCGAGAACTTCTTATCTCACTTCAGAGTTACTGGAGCCCATCCAAACGCCAAATAACATGATAGATGAGTAAGGATCGATTAGATACATCACAGGAACAACGCTAATACGTGTTGTTTCGTTCAAAACCATTTCCAGCTTCTGCTGCGTCCGAGAACTTTGTATCTCACATCAGAGTTACTGGAGTCCATTCAAACATCAAATAACATGATAGATGAGTAAGGATCGATTAGATACATCACAGGAACAACGCTAATACGTGTTGTTTCGTTGAAAACTATTTCCAGCTTCTGCTGCGTCCGAAATCTTTGTATCTCACATCAGAGTTACTGGAGTACATCCAAACGTCAAATAACATGATAGATGAGTAAGGATCGATTAGATACATCACATCAACAACGCTAATACTTGTTGTTTCGTTTAAAACTATTTCCAGCTTCTGCTGCGTCCGAAAGCGTCGTATCTCACATCAGAGTTACTGGAGTCCATCGAAACATCAAATAACACGATAGATAAGTAAGGATCGATTAGATACAGCACAGGAACAACGCTAATACGTGTTGTTTCGTTCAAAACTATTTCCAGCTTCTGCTGCGTCCGATAACTTTGTATCTCACATCAGAGTTACTGGAGTCCATCCAAACGTCAAATAACATGATAGATGAGTAAGGATCGATTAGATACATCACAGGAACAACGCTAATGCGTGTTGTTTCGTTTAAAACTATTTCCAGCTTCTGCTGCGTCCGAAAATTTCGTATCTCACATCAAAGTTACTGGAGTCCATCGAAACGCCAAATAACATGATAGATGAGTAAGGATCGATTAGATACATCACAGGAACAACGCTAATGCGTGTTCTTTCGTTTAAAACTATTTCCAACTTCAGCTGCGTCCGAGAACTTCTTATCTCACTTCAGAGTTACTGGAGTCCATTGAAACGTCAAATAACATGATAGATGAGTAAGGATCGATTAGATACATCACAGGAACAACGCTAATGCGTGTTGTTTCATTTAAAATTATTTCCAGCTTCTGCTGCGTCCGAAAATTTCGTATCTCACATCAGAGTTACTGGAGTCCATCGAAACGTCAAATAACATGATAGATGAGTAAGGATCGATTAGATACATCACAGGAACAACGCTAATGCGTGTTGTTTCATTTAAAACTATTTCCAGCTTCTGCTGCGTCCGAAAATTTCGTATCTCACATCAGAGATACTGGAGTCCATCCAAACGTCAAATAACATGATAGATGAGTAAGGATCGATTAGATACATCACAGGAACAACGCTAATACGTGTTGTTTCGTTTAAAACTATTTCCAGCTCCTGCTGCGTCCGAAAACTTCGTATCTCACATCAGAGTTACTAGAGTCCGTCGAAACGTCAAATAACATGATAGATGAGTAAGGATCGATTAGATACATCACAGAAACAACGCTAATGCGTGTTGTTTCGTTGAAAACTATTTCCAGCTTCTGCTGCGTCCGAGAATTTCGTATCTCACATCAGAGTTACTGGAGTCCATCGAAACGTCAAATAACATAGTAGCTAAGTAAGGATCGATTAGATACATCACAGGAACAACGCTAATACGTGTTGTTTCGTTGAAAACTATTTCCAGCTTCTGCTGCGTCCGAAATCTTTGTATCTCACATCAGAGTTACTGGAGTACATCCAAACGTCAAATAACATGATAGATGAGTAAGGATCGATTAGATACATCACATCAACAACGCTAATACTTGTTGTTTCGTTTAAAACTATTTCCAGCTTCTGCTGCGTCCGAAAACGTCGTATCTCACATCAGAGTTACTGGAGTCCATCGAAACATCAAATAACATGATAGATAAGTAAGGATCGATTAGATACAGCACAGGAACAACGCTAATACGTGTTGTTTCGTTCAAAACTATTTCCAGCTTCTGCTGCGTCCGATAACTTTGTATCTCACATCAGAGTTACTGGAGTCCATCCAAACGTCAAATAACATGATAGATGAGTAAGGATCGATTAGATACATCACAGGAACAACGCTAATGCGTGTTGTTTCATTTAAAATTATTTCCAGCTTCTGCTGCGTCCGAAAATTTCGTATCTCACATCAGAGTTACTGGAGTCCATCCAAACGTCAAATAACATGATAGATGAGTAAGGATCGATTAGATACATCACAGGAACAACGCTAATGCGTGTTGTTTCGTTTAAAACTATTTCCAGCTTCTGCTGCGTCCGAAAATTTCGTATCTCACATCAAAGTTACTGGAGTCCATCGAAACGCCCAATAACATGATAGATGAGTAAGGATCGAGTAAGGATCGATACATCACAGGAGCAACGCTAATGCGTGTTGTTTCGTTTAAAACTATTTCCAGCTTCAGCTGCGTCCGAGAACTTCTTATCTCACTTCAGAGTTACTGGAGCCCATCCAAACGCCAAATAACATGATAGATGAGTAAGGATCGATTAGATACATCACAGGAACAACGCTAATACGTGTTGTTTCGTTCAAAACTATTTCCAGCTTCTGCTGCGTCCGAGAACTTTGTATCTCACATCAGAGTTACTGGAGTCCATTCAAACATCAAATAACATGATAGATGAGTAAGGATCGATTAGATACATCACAGGAACAACGCTAATGCGTGTTGTTTCATTTAAAACTATTTCCAGTTTCTGCTGCGTCCGAAAATTTCGTATCTCACATCAGAGTTACTGGAGTCCATCGAAACGCCAAATAACATGATAGATGAGTAAGGATCGATTAGATACATCACAGGAACAACTCTAATGCGTGTTGTTTCGTTTAAAACTATTTCCAACTTCAGCTGCGTCCGAGAACTTCGTATCTCACTTCAGAGTTACTGGAGTCCATCCAAACGTCAAATAACATGATAGATGAGTAAGGATCGCTTAGATACATCACAGGAACAACGCTAATGCGTGTTGTTTCGTTTAAAACTATTTCCAGCTTCTGCTGCGTCCGAAAACGTCGTATCTCACATAAGAGTTACTGGATTCCATCGAAACGACAAATAACATGATAGATGAGTAAGGATCGATTAGATACATCACAGGAACATCGCTAATGCGTGTTGTTTCGTTTAAAACTATTTCCAGCTTCTGCTGCGTCCGAAAACGTCGTATCTCACATCAGAGTTACTGGAGTCCATCCAAACGTCAAATAACATGTTAGATAAGTAAGGATCGCTTAGATACATCACAGGAACAACGCTAATACGTGTTGTTTCGTTCAAAACTATTTCCAGCTACTGCTGCGTCCGAAAATTTCGCATCTCACATCAGAGTTACTGGAGTCCATCGAAACGTCAAATAACATAGTAGATAAGTAAGGATCGATTAGATACATCACAGGAACAACGCTAATACGTGTTGTTTCGCTTAAAACTATTTCCAGCTCCTGCTGCGTCCAAAAACTTCGTATCTCACTTCAGAATTACTAGAGTCCATCGAAACGTCAAATAACATGATAGATGAGTAAGGATCGATTAGATACATCACAGGAACAACGCTAATGCGTGTTGTTTCGTTTAAAACTATTTCCAGCTTCTGCTGCGTCCGAAAACGTCGTATCTCACATAAGAGTTACTGGAGTCCATCGAAACGACAAATAACATGATAGATGAGTAAGTATCGATTGGATACATCACAGGAACATCGCTAATGCGTGTTGTTTCGTTTAAAACTATTTCCAGCTTCTGCTGCGTCCGAAAACGTCGTATCTCACATCAGAGTTACTGGAGTCCATCCAAACGTCAAATAACATGTTAGATAAGTAAGGATCGCTTAGATACATCACAGGAACAACGCTAATACGTGTTGTTTCGTTCAAAACTATTTCCAGCTACTGCTGCGTCCGAGAACTTTGTATCTCACATCAGAGTTACTGGAGTCCATCCAAACGTCAAATAACATGATAGATGAGTAAGGATCGATTAGATACATCACAGGAACAACGCTAATACGTGTTGTTTCGTTTAAAACTATTTCCAGCTCCTGCTGCGTCCAAAAACTTCGTATCTCACATCAGAGTTACTAGAGTCCATCGAAACGTCAAATAACATGATAGATGAGTAAGGATCGATTAGATACATCACAGGAACAACGCTAATGCGTGTTGTTTCATTTAAAACTATTTGCAGCTTCTGCTGCGTCCGAAAATTTCGCATCTCACATCAGAGTTACTGGAGTCCATCGAAACGACAAATAACATAGTAGATAAGTAAGGATCGATTAGATACATCACAGGAACAACGCTAATACGTGTTGTTTCGTTTAAAACTATTTCCAGCTCCTGCTGCGTCCAAAAACTTCGTATCTCACTTCAGAATTACTAGAGTTTATCGAAACGTCAAATAACATGATAGATGAGTAAGGATCGATTAGATACATCACAGGAACAACGCTAATGCGTGTTGTTTCGTTTAAAACTATTTCCAGCTTCTGCTCCGTCCGAAAATTTCGTATCTCACATCAGAGTTACTGGAGTCCATCCAAACGTCAAATAACATGTTAGATAAGTAAGGATCGTTTAGATACATCACAGGAACAACGCTAATGCGTGTTGTTTCGTTTAAAACTATTTCCAGCTTCTGCTGCGTCCGAAAATTTCGTATCTCACATCAGAGTTACTGGAGTCCATCGAAACGTCAAATAACATAGTAGATAAGTAAGGATCGATTAGATACATCACAGGAACAACGCTAATACGTGTTGTTTCGTTCAAAACTATTTCCAGCTTCTGCTGCGTCCGAGAACTTTGTATCTCACATCAGAGTTACTGGAGTCCATCCAAACGTAAAATAACATGATAGATGAGTAAGGATCGATTAGATACATCACAGGAACATCGCTAATGCTTGTTGTTTCGTTTAAAACTATTTCCAGCTTCTGCTGCGTCCAAAAACTTTGTATCTCATATCAGAGTTACTGGAGTCCATCCAAACGTAAAATAACATGATAGATGAGTAAGGATTGCTTAGATACATCACAGGAACAACGCTAATACGTGTTGTTTCGTTCAAAACTATTTCCAGCTACTGCTGCGTCCGAGAACTTTGTATCTCACATCAGAGTTACTGCAGTCCATCCAAACGTCAAATAACATGATAGATGAGTAAGGATCGCTTAGATACATCACAGGAACAACGCTAATGCGTGTTGTTTCGTTTAAAACTATTTCCAGCTTCTGCTGCGTCCGAAAACGTCGTATCTCACATCAGAGTTACTGGAGTCCATCCAAACGTCAAATAACATGTTAGATAAGTAAGGATCGCTTAGATACATCACAGGAACAACGCTAATACGTGTTGTTTCGTTCAAAACTATTTCCAGCTACTGCTGCGTCCGAGAACTTTGTGTCTCACATCAGAGTTACTGGAGTCCATCCAAACGTCAAATAACATGTTAGATAAGTAAGGATCGTTTAGATACATCACAGGAACAACGCTAATACGTGTTGTTTCGTTCAAAACTATTTCCAGCTTCTGCTGCGTCCTAGAACTTTGTATCTCACCTCAGAGTTACTGGTGTCCGTCCAAACGTCAAATAACATGATAGATGAGTAAGGGTCGATTAGATACATCACAGGAACAACGCTAATGCGTGTTGTTTCGTTTAAAACTATTTCCAGCTTCTGCTGCGTCCGAAAACGTCGTATCTCACATAAGAGTTACTGGAGTCCATCGAAACGTCAAATAACATAGTAGATAAGTAAGGATCGATTAGATACATCACAGGAACAACGCTAATACGTGTTGTTTCGTTTAATACTATTTCCAGCTTCTGCTGCGTCCGAAAACGTCGTATCTCACATAAGAGTTACTGGAGTCCATCCAAACGTAAAATAACATGATAGATGAGTAAGGATCGCTTAGATACATCACAGGAACAACGCTAATGCGTGTTGTTTCGTTTAAAACTATTTCCAGCTTCTGCTGCGTCCGAAAACGTCGTATCTCACATAAGAGTTACTGGAGTCCATCGAAACGACAAATAACATGATAGATGAGTAAGGATCGATTAGATACATCACAGGAACATCGCTAATGCGTGTTGTTTCGTTTAAAACTATTTCCAGCTTCTGCTGCGTCCGAAAACGTCGTATCTCACATCAGAGTTACTGGAGTCCATCCAAACGTCAAATAACATGTTAGATAAGTAAGGATCGCTTAGATACATCACAGGAACAACGCTAATACGTGTTGTTTCGTTCAAAACTATTTCCAGCTACTGCTGCGTCCGAGAACTTTGTGTCTCACATCAGAGTTACTGGAGTCCATCCAAACGTCAAATAACATGTTAGATAAGTAAGGATCGTTTAGATACATCACAGGAACAACGCTAATACGTGTTGTTTCGTTCAAAACTATTTCCAGCTTCTGCTGCGTCCTAGAACTTTGTATCTCACCTCAGAGTTACTGGTGTCCGTCCAAACGTCAAATAACATGATAGATGAGTAAGGGTCGATTAGATACATCACAGGAACAACGCTAATGCGTGTTGTTTCGTTTAAAACTATTTCCAGCTTCTGCTGCGTCCGAAAACGTCGTATCTCACATAAGAGTTACTGGAGTCCATCGAAACGTCAAATAACATAGTAGATAAGTAAGGATCTATTAGATACATCACAGGAACAACGCTAATACGTGTTGTTTCGTTTAAGACTATTTCCAGCTTCTGCTGCGTCCGAAAACGTCGTATCTCACATAAGAGTTACTGGAGTCCATCGAAACGACAAATAACATGATAGATGAGTAAGGATCGATTAGATACATCACAGGAACATCGCTAATGCGTGTTGTTTCGTTTAAAACTATTTCCAGCTTCTGCTGCGTCCGAAAACGTCGTATCTCACATCAGAGTTACTGGAGTCCATCCAAACGTCAAATAACATGTTAGATAAGTAAGGATCGCTTAGATACATCACAGGAACAACGCTAATACGTGTTGTTTCGTTCAAAACTATTTCCAGCTACTGCTGCGTCCGAAAATTTCGCATCTCACATCAGAGTTACTGGAGTCCATCGAAACGTCAAATAACATAGTAGATAAGTAAGGATCGATTAGATACATCACAGGAACAACGCTAATACGTGTTGTTTCGTTTAAGACTATTTCCAGCTTCTGCTGCGTCCGAAAACGTCGTATCTCACATAAGAGTTACTGGAGTCCATCGAAACGACAAATAACATGATAGATGAGTAAGGATCGATTGGATACATCACAGGAACATCGCTAATGCGTGTTGTTTCGTTTAAAACTATTTCCAGCTTCTGCTGCGTCCGAAAACGTCGTATCTCACATCAGAGTTACTGGTGTCCATCCAAACGTCAAATAACAAGTTAGATAAGTAAGGATCGCTTAGATACATCACAGGAACAACGCTAATACGTGTTGTTTCGTTCAAAACTATTTCCAGCTACTGCTGCGTCCGAGGACTTTGTATCTCACATCAGAGTTACTGGAGTCCATCCAAACGTCAAATAACATGATAGATGAGTAAGGATCGCTTAGATACATCACAGGAACAACGCTAATGCGTGTTGTTTCGTTTAAAACTATTTCCAGCTTCTGCTGCGTCCGAAAACGTCGTATCTCACATAAGAGTTACTGGATTCCATCGAAACGACAAATAACATGATAGATGAGTAAGGATCGATTAGATACATCACAGGAACATCGCTAATGCGTGTTGTTTCGTTTAAAACTATTTCCAGCTTCTGCTGCGTCCGAAAACGTCGTATCTCACATCAGAGTTACTGGAGTCCATCCAAACGTCAAATAACATGTTAGATAAGTAAGGATCGCTTAGATACATCACAGGAACAACGCTAATACGTGTTGTTTCGTTCAAAACTATTTCCAGCTACTGCTGCGTCCGAAAATTTCGCATCTCACATCAGAGTTACTGGAGTCCATCGAAACGTCAAATAACATAGTAGATAAGTAAGGATCGATTAGATACATCACAGGAACAACGCTAATACGTGTTGTTTCGCTTAAAACTATTTCCAGCTCCTGCTGCGTCCAAAAACTTCGTATCTCACTTCAGAATTACTAGAGTCCATCGAAACGTCAAATAACATGATAGATGAGTAAGGATCGATTAGATACATCACAGGAACAACGCTAATGCGTGTTGTTTCGTTTAAAACTATTTCCAGCTTCTGCTGCGTCCGAAAACGTCGTATCTCACATAAGAGTTACTGGAGTCCATCGAAACGACAAATAACATGATAGATGAGTAAGGATCGATTGGATACATCACAGGAACATCGCTAATGCGTGTTGTTTCGTTTAAAACTATTTCCAGCTTCTGCTGCGTCCGAAAACGTCGTATCTCACATCAGAGTTACTGGAGTCCATCCAAACGTCAAATAACATGTTAGATAAGTAAGGATCGCTTAGATACATCACAGGAACAACGCTAATACGTGTTGTTTCGTTCAAAACTATTTCCAGCTACTGCTGCGTCCGAGAACTTTGTATCTCACATCAGAGTTACTGGAGTCCATCCAAACGTCAAATAACATGATAGATGAGTAAGGATCGATTAGATACATCACAGGAACAACGCTAATACGTGTTGTTTCGTTTAAAACTATTTCCAGCTCCTGCTGCGTCCAAAAACTTCGTATCTCACATCAGAGTTACTAGAGTCCATCGAAACGTCAAATAACATGATAGATGAGTAAGGATCGATTAGATACATCACAGGAACAACGCTAATGCGTGTTGTTTCGTTTAAAACTATTTCCAGCTTCTGCTCCGTCCGAAAATTTCGTATCTCACATCAGAGTTACTGGAGTCCATCCAAACGTCAAATAACATGTTAGATAAGTAAGGATCGTTTAGATACATCACAGGAACAACGCTAATGCGTGTTGTTTCGTTTAAAACTATTTCCAGCTTCTGCTGCGTCCGAAAATTTCGTATCTCACATCAGAGTTACTGGAGTCCATCGAAACGTCAAATAACATAGTAGATAAGTAAGGATCGATTAGATACATCACAGGAACAACGCTAATACGTGTTGTTTCGTTCAAAACTATTTCCAGCTTCTGCTGCGTCCGAGAACTTTGTATCTCACATCAGAGTTACTGGAGTCCATCCAAACGTAAAATAACATGATAGATGAGTAAGGATCGATTAGATACATCACAGGAACATCGCTAATGCTTGTTGTTTCGTTTAAAACTATTTCCAGCTTCTGCTGCGTCCAAAAACTTTGTATCTCATATCAGAGTTACTGGAGTCCATCCAAACGTAAAATAACATGATAGATGAGTAAGGATTGCTTAGATACATCACAGGAACAACGCTAATACGTGTTGTTTCGTTCAAAACTATTTCCAGCTACTGCTGCGTCCGAGAACTTTGTATCTCACATCAGAGTTACTGCAGTCCATCCAAACGTCAAATAACATGATAGATGAGTAAGGATCGCTTAGATACATCACAGGAACAACGCTAATGCGTGTTGTTTCGTTTAAAACTATTTCCAGCTTCTGCTGCGTCCGAAAACGTCGTATCTCACATCAGAGTTACTGGAGTCCATCCAAACGTCAAATAACATGTTAGATAAGTAAGGATCGCTTAGATACATCACAGGAACAACGCTAATACGTGTTGTTTCGTTCAAAACTATTTCCAGCTACTGCTGCGTCCGAGAACTTTGTGTCTCACATCAGAGTTACTGGAGTCCATCCAAACGTCAAATAACATGTTAGATAAGTAAGGATCGTTTAGATACATCACAGGAACAACGCTAATACGTGTTGTTTCGTTCAAAACTATTTCCAGCTTCTGCTGCGTCCTAGAACTTTGTATCTCACCTCAGAGTTACTGGTGTCCGTCCAAACGTCAAATAACATGATAGATGAGTAAGGGTCGATTAGATACATCACAGGAACAACGCTAATGCGTGTTGTTTCGTTTAAAACTATTTCCAGCTTCTGCTGCGTCCGAAAACGTCGTATCTCACATAAGAGTTACTGGAGTCCATCGAAACGTCAAATAACATAGTAGATAAGTAAGGATCGATTAGATACATCACAGGAACAACGCTAATACGTGTTGTTTCGTTTAATACTATTTCCAGCTTCTGCTGCGTCCGAAAACGTCGTATCTCACATAAGAGTTACTGGAGTCCATCGAAACGACAAATAACATGATAGATGAGTAAGGATCGATTAGATACATCACAGGAACATCGCTAATGCGTGTTGTTTCGTTTAAAACTATTTCCAGCTTCTGCTGCGTCCGAAAACGTCGTATCTCACATCAGAGTTACTGGAGTCCATCCAAACGTCAAATAACATGTTAGATAAGTAAGGATCGCTTAGATACATCACAGGAACAACGCTAATACGTGTTGTTTCGTTCAAAACTATTTCCAGCTACTGCTGCGTCCGAGAACTTTGTGTCTCACATCAGAGTTACTGGAGTCCATCCAAACGTCAAATAACATGTTAGATAAGTAAGGATCGTTTAGATACATCACAGGAACAACGCTAATACGTGTTGTTTCGTTCAAAACTATTTCCAGCTTCTGCTGCGTCCTAGAACTTTGTATCTCACCTCAGAGTTACTGGTGTCCGTCCAAACGTCAAATAACATGATAGATGAGTAAGGGTCGATTAGATACATCACAGGAACAACGCTAATGCGTGTTGTTTCGTTTAAAACTATTTCCAGCTTCTGCTGCGTCCGAAAACGTCGTATCTCACATAAGAGTTACTGGAGTCCATCGAAACGTCAAATAACATAGTAGATAAGTAAGGATCGATTAGATACATCACAGGAACAACGCTAATACGTGTTGTTTCGTTTAAGACTATTTCCAGCTTCTGCTGCGTCCGAAAACGTCGTATCTCACATAAGAGTTACTGGAGTCCATCGAAACGACAAATAACATGATAGATGAGTAAGGATCGATTAGATACATCACAGGAACATCGCTAATGCGTGTTGTTTCGTTTAAAACTATTTCCAGCTTCTGCTGCGTCCGAAAACGTCGTATCTCACATCAGAGTTACTGGAGTCCATCCAAACGTCAAATAACATGTTAGATAAGTAAGGATCGCTTAGATACATCACAGGAACAACGCTAATACGTGTTGTTTCGTTCAAAACTATTTCCAGCTACTGCTGCGTCCGAAAATTTCGCATCTCACATCAGAGTTACTGGAGTCCATCGAAACGTCAAATAACATAGTAGATAAGTAAGGATCGATTAGATACATCACAGGAACAACGCTAATACGTGTTGTTTCGTTTAAGACTATTTCCAGCTTCTGCTGCGTCCGAAAACGTCGTATCTCACATAAGAGTTACTGGAGTCCATCGAAACGACAAATAACATGATAGATGAGTAAGGATCGATTGGATACATCACAGGAACATCGCTAATGCGTGTTGTTTCGTTTAAAACTATTTCCAGCTTCTGCTGCGTCCGAAAACGTCGTATCTCACATCAGAGTTACTGGAGTCCATCCAAACGTCAAATAACATGTTAGATAAGTAAGGATCGCTTAGATACATCACAGGAACAACGCTAATACGTGTTGTTTCGTTCAAAACTATTTCCAGCTACTGCTGCGTCCGAGAACTTTGTATCTCACATCAGAGTTACTGGAGTCCATCCAAACGTCAAATAACATGATAGATGAGTAAGGATCGCTTAGATACATCACAGGAACAACGCTAATGCGTGTTGTTTCGTTTAAAACTATTTCCAGCTTCTGCTGCGTCCGAAAACGTCGTATCTCACATAAGAGTTACTGGAGTCCATCCAAACGTCAAATAACATGTTAGATAAGTAAGGATCGCTTAGATACATCACAGGAACAACGCTAATACGTGTTGTTTCGTTCAAAACTATTTCCAGCTACTGCTGCGTCCGAAAATTTCGCATCTCACATCAGAGTTACTGGAGTCCATCGAAACGTCAAATAACATAGTAGATAAGTAAGGATCGATTAGATACATCACAGGAACAACGCTAATACGTGTTGTTTCGTTTAAAACTATTTCCAGCTCCTGCTGCGTCCAAAAACTTCGTATCTCACTTCAGAATTACTAGAGTCCATCGAAACGTCAAATAACATGATAGATGAGTAAGGATCGATTAGATACATCACAGGAACAACGCTAATGCGTGTTGTTTCGTTTAAAACTATTTCCAGCTTCTGCTGCGTCCGAAAACGTCGTATCTCACATAAGAGTTACTGGAGTCCATCGAAACGACAAATAACATGATAGATGAGTAAGGATCGATTGGATACATCACAGGAACATCGCTAATGCGTGTTGTTTCGTTTAAAACTATTTCCAGCTTCTGCTGCGTCCGAAAACGTCGTATCTCACATCAGAGTTACTGGAGTCCATCCAAACGTCAAATAACATGATAGATAAGTAAGGATCGCTTAGATACATCACAGGAACAACGCTAATACGTGTTGTTTCGTTCAAAACTATTTCCAGCTACTGCTGCGTCCGAGAACTTTGTATCTCACATCAGAGTTACTGGAGTCCATCCAAACGTCAAATAACATGATAGATGAGTAAGGATCGATTAGATACATCACAGGAACAACGCTAATACGTGTTGTTTCGTTTAAAACTATTTCCAGCTCCTGCTGCGTCCAAAAACTTCGTATCTCACATCAGAGTTACTAGAGTCCATCGAAACGTCAAATAACATGATAGATGAGTAAGGATCGATTAGATACATCACAGGAACATCGCTAATGCGTGTTGTTTCGTTTAAAACTATTTCCAGCTTCTGCTGCGTCCGAAAACGTCGTATCTCACATCAGAGTTACTGGAGTCCATCCAAACGTCAAATAACATGTTAGATAAGTAAGGATCGATTAGATACATCACAGGAACATCGCTAATGCGTGTTGTTTCGTTTAAAACTATTTGCAGCTTCTGCTGCGTCCGAAAATTTCGCATCTCACATCAGAGTTACTGGAGTCCATCGAAACCTCAAATAACATAGTAGATAAGTAAGGATCGATTAGATACATCACAGGAACAACGCTAATGCGTGTTGTTTCATTTAAAACTATTTGCAGCTTCTGCTGCGTCCGAAAATTTCGCATCTCACATCAGAGTTACTGGAGTCCATCGAAACGTCAAATAACATAGTAGATAAGTAAGGATCGATTAGATACATCACAGGAACAACGCTAATACGTGTTGTTTCGTTTAAAACTATTTCCAGCTCCTGCTGCGTCCAAAAACTTCGTATCTCACTTCAGAATTACTAGAGTCCATCGAAACGTCAAATAACATGATAGATGAGTAAGGATCGATTAGATACATCACAGGAACAACGCTAATGCGTGTTGTTTCGTTTAAAACTATTTCCAGCTTCTGCTGCGTCCGAAAATTTCGCATCTCACATCAGAGTTACTGGAGTCCATCGAAACGTCAAATAACATAGTAGATAAGTAAGGATCGATTAGATACATCACAGGAACAACGCTAATACGTGTTGTTTCGTTTAAGACTATTTCCAGCTTCTGCTGCGTCCGAAAACGTCGTATCTCACATAAGAGTTACTGGAGTCCATTGAAACGACAAATAACATGATAGATGAGTAAGGATCGATTAGATACATCACAGGAACATCGCTAATGCGTGTTGTTTCGTTTAAAACTATTTGCAGCTTCTGCTGCGTCCGAAAATTTCGCATCTCACATCAGAGTTACTGGAGTCCATCGAAACGTCAAATAACATAGTAGATAAGTAAGGATCGATTAGATACATCACAGGAACAACGCTAATACGTGTTGTTTCGTTTAAGACTATTTCCAGCTTCTGCTGCGTCCGAAAACGTCGTATCTCACATAAGAGTTACTGGAGTCCATCGAAACGACAAATAACATGATAGATGAGTAAGGATCGATTAGATACATCACAGGAACATCGCTAATGCGTGTTGTTTCGTTTAAAACTATTTCCAGCTTCTGCTGCGTCCGAAAACGTCGTATCTCACATCAGAGTTACTGGAGTCCATCCAAACGTCAAATAACATGTTAGATAAGTAAGGATCGCTTAGATACATCACAGGAACAACGCTAATACGTGTTGTTTCGTTCAAAACTATTTCCAGCTACTGCTGCGTCCGAAAATTTCGCATCTCACATCAGAGTTACTGGAGTCCATCGAAACGTCAAATAACATAGTAGATAAGTAAGGATCGATTAGATACATCACAGGAACAACGCTAATACGTGTTGTTTCGTTTAAGACTATTTCCAGCTTCTGCTGCGTCCGAAAACGTCGTATCTCACATAAGAGTTACTGGAGTCCATCGAAACGACAAATAACATGATAGATGAGTAAGGATCGATTGGATACATCACAGGAACATCGCTAATGCGTGTTGTTTCGTTTAAAACTATTTCCAGCTTCTGCTGCGTCCGAAAACGTCGTATCTCACATCAGAGTTACTGGAGTCCATCCAAACGTCAAATAACATGTTAGATAAGTAAGGATCGCTTAGATACATCACAGGAACAACGCTAATACGTGTTGTTTCGTTCAAAACTATTTCCAGCTACTGCTGCGTCCGAGAACTTTGTATCTCACATCAGAGTTACTGGAGTCCATCCAAACGTCAAATAACATGATAGATGAGTAAGGATCGCTTAGATACATCACAGGAACAACGCTAATGCGTGTTGTTTCGTTTAAAACTATTTCCAGCTTCTGCTGCGTCCGAAAACGTCGTATCTCACATAAGAGTTACTGGATTCCATCGAAACGACAAATAACATGACAGATGAGTAAGGATCGATTAGATACATCACAGGAACATCGCTAATGCGTGTTGTTTCGTTTAAAACTATTTCCAGCTTCTGCTGCGTCCGAAAACGTCGTATCTCACATCAGAGTTACTGGAGTCCATCCAAACGTCAAATAACATGTTAGATAAGTAAGGATCGCTTAGATACATCACAGGAACAACGCTAATACGTGTTGTTTCGTTCAAAACTATTTCCAGCTACTGCTGCGTCCGAGAACTTTGTGTCTCACATCAGAGTTACTGGAGTCCATCCAAACGTCAAATAACATGTTAGATAAGTAAGGATCGTTTAGATACATCACAGGAACAACGCTAATACGTGTTGTTTCGTTCAAAACTATTTCCAGCTTCTGCTGCGTCCTAGAACTTTGTATCTCACCTCAGAGTTACTGGTGTCCGTCCAAACGTCAAATAACATGATAGATGAGTAAGGGTCGATTAGATACATCACAGGAACAACGCTAATGCGTGTTGTTTCGTTTAAAACTATTTCCAGCTTCTGCTGCGTCCGAAAACGTCGTATCTCACATAAGAGTTACTGGAGTCCATCGAAACGTCAAATAACATAGTAGATAAGTAAGGATCGATTAGATACATCACAGGAACAACGCTAATACGTGTTGTTTCGTTTAAGACTGTTTCCAGCTTCTGCTGCGTCCGAAAACGTCGTATCTCACATAAGAGTTACTGGAGTCCATCGAAACGACAAATAACATGATAGATGAGTAAGGATCGATTAGATACATCACAGGAACATCGCTAATGCGTGTTGTTTCGTTTAAAACTATTTCCAGCTTCTGATGCGTCCGAAAACGTCGTATCTCACATCAGAGTTACTGGAGTCCATCCAAACGTCAAATAACATGTTAGATAAGTAAGGATCGCTTAGATACATCACAGGAACAACGCTAATACGTGTTGTTTCGTTCAAAACTATTTCCAGCTACTGCTGCGTCCGAAAATTTCGCATCTCACATCAGAGTTACTGGAGTCCATCGAAACGTCAAATAACATAGTAGATAAGTAAGGATCGATTAGATACATCACAGGAACAACGCTAATACGTGTTGTTTCGTTTAAAACTATTTCCAGCTCCTGCTGCGTCCAAAAACTTCGTATCTCACTTCAGAATTACTAGAGTCCATCGAAACGTCAAATAACATGATAGATGAGTAAGGATCGATTAGATACATCACAGGAACAACGCTAATGCGTGTTGTTTCGTTTAAAACTATTTCCAGCTTCTGCTGCGTCCGAAAACGTCGTATCTCACATAAGAGTTACTGGAGTCCATCGAAACGACAAATAACATGATAGATGAGTAAGGATCGATTGGATACATCACAGGAACATCGCTAATGCGTGTTGTTTCGTTTAAAACTATTTCCAGCTTCTGCTGCGTCCGAAAACGTCGTATCTCACATCAGAGTTACTGGAGTCCATCCAAACGTCAAATAACATGATAGATAAGTAAGGATCGCTTAGATACATCACAGGAACAACGCTAATACGTATTGTTTCGTTCAAAACTATTTCCAGCTACTGCTGCGTCCGAGAACTTTGTATCTCACATCAGAGTTACTGGAGTCCATCCAAACGTCAAATAACATGATAGATGAGTAAGGATCGATTAGATACATCACAGGAACAACGCTAATACGTGTTGTTTCGTTTAAAACTATTTCCAGCTCCTGCTGCGTCCAAAAACTTCGTATCTCACATCAGAGTTACTAGAGTCCATCGAAACGTCAAATAACATGATAGATGAGTAAGGATCGATTAGATACATCACAGGAACATCGCTAATGCGTGTTGTTTCGTTTAAAACTATTTCCAGCTTCTGCTGCGTCCGAAAACGTCGTATCTCACATCAGAGTTACTGGAGTCCATCCAAACGTCAAATAACATGTTAGATAAGTAAGGATCGATTAGATACATCACAGGAACATCGCTAATGCGTGTTGTTTCGTTTAAAACTATTTGCAGCTTCTGCTGCGTCCGAAAATTTCGCATCTCACATCAGAGTTACTGGAGTCCATCGAAACCTCAAATAACATAGTAGATAAGTAAGGATCGATTAGATACATCACAGGAACAACGCTAATGCGTGTTGTTTCGTTTAAAACTATTTGCAGCTTCTGCTGCGTCCGAAAATTTCGCATCTCACATCAGAGTTACTGGAGTCCATCGAAACGTCAAATAACATAGTAGATAAGTAAGGATCGATTAGATACATCACAGGAACAACGCTAATACGTGTTGTTTCGTTTAAAACTATTTCCAGCTCCTGCTGCGTCCAAAAACTTCGTATCTCACTTCAGAATTACTAGAGTCCATCGAAACGTCAAATAACATGATAGATGAGTAAGGATCGATTAGATACATCACAGGAACAACGCTAATGCGTGTTGTTTCGTTTAAAACTATTTCCAGCTTCTGCTGCGTCCGAAAATTTCGCATCTCACATCAGAGTTACTGGAGTCCATCGAAACGTCAAATAACATAGTAGATAAGTAAGGATCGATTAGATACATCACAGGAACAACGCTAATACGTGTTGTTTCGTTTAAGACTATTTCCAGCTTCTGCTGCGTCCGAAAACGTCGTATCTCACATAAGAGTTACTGGAGTCCATCGAAACGACAAATAACATGATAGATGAGTAAGGATCGATTAGATACATCACAGGAACATCGCTAATGCGTGTTGTTTCGTTTAAAACTATTTGCAGCTTCTGCTGCGTCCGAAAATTTCGCATCTCACATCAGAGTTACTGGAGTCCATCGAAACGTCAAATAACATAGTAGATAAGTAAGGATCGATTAGATACATCACAGGAACAACGCTAATACGTGTTGTTTCGTTTAAAACTATTTCCAGCTCCTGCTGCGTCCAAAAACTTCGTATCTCACTTCAGAATTACTAGAGTCCATCGAAACGTCAAATAACATGATAGATGAGTAAGGATCGATTAGATACATCACAGGAACAACGCTAATGCGTGTTGTTTCGTTTAAAACTATTTCCAGCTTCTGCTGCGTCCGAAAATTTCGTATCTCACATCAGAGTTACTGGAGTCCATCCAAACGTCAAATAACATGTTAGATATGTAAGGATCGTTTAGATACATCACAGGAACAACGCTAATGCGTGTTGTTTCGTTTAAAACTATTTCCAGCTTCTGCTGCGTCCGAAAATTTCGTATCTCACATCAGAGTTACTGGAGTCCATCGAAACGTCAAATAACATAGTAGATAAGTAAGGATCGATTAGATACATCACAGGAACAACGCTAATACGTGTTGTTTCGTTCAAAACTATTTCCAGCTTCTGCTGCGTCCGAGAACTTTGTATCTCACATCAGAGTTACTGGAGTCCATCCAAACGTAAAATAACATGATAGATGAGTAAGGATCGATTAGATACATCACAGGAACATCGCTAATGCTTGTTGTTTCGTTTAAAACTATTTCCAGCTTCTGCTGCGTCCAAAAACTTTGTATCTCATATCAGAGTTACTGGAGTCCATCCAAACGTAAAATAAGATGATAGATGAGTAAGGATTGCTTAGATACATCACAGGAACAACGCTAATACGTGTTGTTTCGTTCAAAACTATTTCCAGCTACTGCTGCGTCCGAGAACTTTGTATCTCACATCAGAGTTACTGCAGTCCATCCAAACGTCAAATAACATGATAGATGAGTAAGGATCGATTAGATACATGACAGGAACAACGCTAATACGTGTTGTTTCGTTTAAAACTATTTCCAGCTCCTGCTGCGTCCAAAAACTTCGTATCTCACATCAGAGTTACTAGAGTCCATCGAAACGTCAAATAACATGATAGGTGAGTAAGGATCGATTAGATACATCACAGGAACAACGCTAATGCGTGTTGTTTCATTTAAAACTATTTGCAGCTTCTGTTGCGTCCGAAAATTTCGTATCTCACATCAGAGTTACTGGAGTCCATCGAAACGTCAAATAACATAGTAGATAAGTAAGGATCGATTAGATACATCACAGGAACAACGCTAATACGTGTTGTTTCGTTCAAAACTATTTCCAGCTTCTGCTGCGTCCGAGAACTTTGTATCTCACATCAGAGTTACTGGAGTCCATTCAAACGTCAAATAACATGCTAGGTAAGTAAGGATCTATTAGATACATCACAGGAACAACGCTAATACGTGTTGTTTCGTTTAAAACTGTTTCCAGCACCTGCTGCGTCCAAAAACTTTGTATCTCACATCAGAGTTACTGGAGTCCATCCAAACGTAAAATAACATGATAGATGAGTAAGGATCGATTAGATACATCACAGGAACATCGCTAATGCGTGTTGTTTCGTTTAAAACTATTTCCAGCTTCTGCTGCGTCCGAAAACGTCGTATCTCACATAAGAGTTACTGGAGTCCATCGAAACGACAAATAACATGATAGATGAGTAAGGATCGATTAGATACATCACAGGAACATCGCTAATGCGTGTTGTTTCGTTTAAAACTATTTCCAGCTTCTGCTGCGTCCGAAATCGTCGTATCTCACATCAGAGTTACTAGAGTCCATCGAAACGTCAAATAACATGATAGATGAGTAAGGATCGATTAGATACATCACAGGAACAACGCTAATGCGTGTTGTTTCATTTAAAACTATTTGCAGCTTCTGCTGCGTCCGAAAATTTCGCATCTCACATCAGAGTTACTGGAGTCCATCGAAACGTCAAATAACATAGTAGATAAGTAAGGATCGATTAGATACATCACAGGAACAACGCTAATACGTGTTGTTTCGTTTAAGACTATTTCCAGCTTCTGCTGCGTCCGAAAACGTCGTATCTCACATAAGAGTTACTGGAGTCCATCGAAACGACAAATAACATGATAGATGAGTAAGGATCGATTAGATACATCACAGGAACATCGCTAATGCGTGTTGTTTCGTTTAAAACTATTTCCAGCTTCTGCTGCGTCCGAAAACGTCGTATCTCACATCAGAGTTACTGGAGTCCATCCAAACGTCAAATAACATGTTAGATAAGTAAGGATCGCTTAGATACATCACAGGAACAACGCTAATACGTGTTGTTTCGTTCAAAACTATTTCCAGCTACTGCTGCGTCCGAGAACTTTGTATCTCACATCAGAGTTACTGGAGTCCATCCAAACGTCAAATAACATGATAGATGAGTAAGGATCGATTAGATACATCACAGGAACAACGCTAATACGTGTTGTTTCGTTTAAAACTATTTCCAGCTCCTGCTGCGTCCAAAAACTTCGTATCTCACATCAGAGTTACTAGAGTCCATCGAAACGTCAAATAACATGATAGATGAGTAAGGATCGATTAGATACATTACAGGAACAACGCTAATGCGTGTTGTTTCATTTAAAACTATTTGCAGCTTCTGCTGCGTCCGAAAATTTCGCATCTCACATCAGAGATACTGGAGTCCATCGAAACGTCAAATAACATAGTAGATAAGTAAGGATCGATTAGATACATCACAGGAACAACGCTAATACGTGTTGTTTCGTTTAAAACTATTTCCAGCTCCTGCTGCGTCCAAAAACTTCGTATCTCACTTCAGAATTACTAGAGTCCATCGAAACGTCAAATAACATGATAGATGAGTAAGGATCGATTAGATACATCACAGGAACAACGCTAATGCGTGTTGTTTCGTTTAAAACTATTTCCAGCTTCTGCTGCGTCCGAGAACTTTGTATCTCACATCAGAGTTACTGGAGTCCATTCAAACGTCAAATAACATGCTAGGTAAGTAAGGATCTATTAGATACATCACAGGAACAACGCTAATACGTGTTGTTTCGTTTAAAACTATTTCCAGCACCTGCTGCGTCCAAAAACTTTGTATCTCACATCAGAGTTACTGGAGTCCATCCAAACGTAAAATAACATGATAGATGAGTAAGGATCGATTAGATACATCACAGGAACATCGCTAATGCGAGTTGTTTCGTTTAAAACTATTTCCAGCTCCTGCTGCGTCCAAAAACTTTGTATTTCATATCAGAGTTACTGGAGTCCATCCAAACGTAAAATAACATGATAGATGAGTAAGGATCGATTAGATACATCACAGGAACATCGCTAATGCGTGTTGTTTCGTTTAAAACTATTTCCAGCTTCTGCTGCGTCCGAAAACGTCGTATCTCACATAAGAGTTACTGGAGTCCATCGAAACGACAAATAACATGATAGATGAGTAAGGATCGATTAGATACATCACAGGAACATCGCTAATGCGTGTTGTTTCGTTTAAAACTATTTCCAGCTTCTGCTGCGTCCGAAAACGTCGTATCTCACATCAGAGTTACTGGAGTCCATCCAAACGTCAAATAACATGTTAGATAAGTAAGGATCGCTTAGATACATCACAGGAACAACGCTAATACGTGTTGTTTCGTTCAAAACTATTTCCAGCTACTGCTGCGTCCGAGAACTTTGTATCTCACATCAGAGTTACTGGAGTCCATCCAAACGTCAAATAACATGATAGATGAGTAAGGATCGATTAGATACATCACAGGAACAACGCTAATACGTGTTGTTTCGTTTAAAACTATTTCCAGCTCCTGCTGCGTCCAAAAACTTCGTATCTCACATCAGAGTTACTAGAGTCCATCGAAACGTCAAATAACATGATAGATGAGTAAGGATCGATTAGATACATCACAGGAACAACGCTAATGCGTGTTGTTTCATTTAAAACTATTTGCAGCTTCTGCTGCGTCCGAAAATTTCGCATCTCACATCAGAGTTACTGGAGTCCATCGAAACGTCAAATAACATAGTAGATAAGTAAGGATCGATTAGATACATCACAGGAACAACGCTAATACGTGTTGTTTCGTTCAAAACTATTTCCAGCTTCTGCTGCGTCCGAGAACTTTGTATCTCACATCAGAGTTACTGGAGTCCATCCAAACGTAAAATAACATGATAGATGAGTAAGGATCGATTAGATACATCACAGGAACATCGCTAATGCTTGTTGTTTCGTTTAGAACTATTTCCAGCTTCTGCTGCGTCCAAAAACTTTGTATCTCATATCAGAGTTACTGGAGTCCATCCAAACGTAAAATAAGATGATAGATGAGTAAGGATTGCTTAGATACATCACAGGAACAACGCTAATACGTGTTGTTTCGTTCAAAACTATTTCCAGCTACTGCTGCGTCCGAGAACTTTGTATCTCACATCAGAGTTACTGCAGTCCATCCAAACGTCAAATAACATGATAGATGAGTAAGGATCGATTAGATACATCTCAGGAACAACGCTAATACGTGTTGTTTCGTTTAAAACTATTTCCAGCTCCTGCTGCGTCCGAAAATTTCGTATCTCACATCAGAGTTACTAGAGTCCATCGAAACGTCAAATAACATGATAGGTGAGTAAGGATCGATTAGATACATCACAGGAACAACGCTAATGCGTGTTGTTTCATTTAAAACTATTTGCAGCTTCTGTTGCGTCCGAAAATTTCGTATCTCACATCAGAGTTACTGGAGTCCATCGAAACGTCAAATAACATAGTAGATAAGTAAGGATCGATTAGATACATCACAGGAACAACGCTAATACGTGTTGTTTCGTTCAAAACTATTTCCAGCTTCTGCTGCGTCCGAGAACTTTGTATCTCACATCAGAGTTACTGGAGTCCATTCAAACGTCAAATAACATGCTAGGTAAGTAAGGATCGATTAGATACATCACAGGAACAACGCTAATACGTGTTGTTTCGTTTAAAACTATTTCCAGCTCCTGCTGCGTCCAAAAACTTTGTATCTCACATCAGAGTTACTGGAGTCCATCCAAACGTAAAATAACATGATAGATGAGTAAGGATCGATTAGATACATCACAGGAACATCGCTAATGCGAGTTGTTTCGTTTAAAACTATTTCCAGCTCCTGCTGCGTCCAAAAACTTTGTATTTCATATCAGAGTTTCTGGAGTCCATCCGAACGTAAAATAACATGATAGATGAGTAAGGATCGATTAAATACATCACAGGAACATCGCTAATGCGTGTTGTTTCGTTTAAAACTATTTCCAGCTTCTGCTGCGTCCGAAAACGTCGTATCTCACATAAGAGTTACTGGAGTCCATCGAAACGACAAATAAGATGATAGATGAGTAAGGATCGATTAGATACATCACAGGAACATCGCTAATGCGTGTTGTTTCGTTTAAAACTATTTCCAGCTTCTGCTGCGTCCGAAAACGTCGTATCTCACATCAGAGTTACTGGAGTCCATCCAAACGTCAAATAACATGTTAGATAAGTAAGGATCGCTTAGATACATCACAGGAACAACGCTAATACGTGTTGTTTCGTTCAAAACTATTTCCAGCTACTGCTGCGTCCGAGAACTTTGTGTCTCACATCAGAGTTACTGGAGTCCATCCAAACGTCAAATAACATGATAGATGAGTAAGGATCGATTAGATACATCACAGGAACAACGATAATACGTGTTGTTTCGTTTAAAACTATTTCCAGATGCTGCTGCGCCCGAAAACGTCGTATCTCACATCAGACTTACTGGAGTCCATCCAAACGTCAAATAACATGTTAGATAAGTAAGGATCGTTTAGATACATCACAGGAACAACGCTAATACGTGTTGTTTCGTTCAAAACTATTTCCAGCTTCTGCTGCGTCCTAGAACTTTGTATCTCACATCAGAGTTACTGGTGTCCGTCCAAACGTCAAATATCATGATAGATGAGTAAGGATCGATTAGATACATCACAGGAACAACGCTAATGCGTGTTGTTTCGTTTAAAACTATTTCCAGCTTCTGCTGCGTCCGAAAATTTCGTATCTCACATCAGAGTTACTGGAGTCCATCGAAACGTCAAATAACATAGTAGATAAGTAAGGATCGATTGGATACATCACAGGAACAACGCTAATACGTGTTGTTTCGCTTAAAACTATTTCCAGTTGCTGCTGCGTCCGAAAATGTCGTATCTCACATCAGACTTACTGGAGTCCATCCAAACGTCAAATAACATGTTAGATAAGTAAGGATCGTTTAGATACATCACAGGAACAACGCTAATGCGTGTTGTTTCGTTTAAAACTATTTCCAGCTTCTGCTGCGTCCGAAAATTTCGTATCTCACATCAGAGTTACTGGAGTCCATCGAAACGTCAAATAACATAGTAGATAAGTAAGGATCGATTAGATACATCACAGGAACAACGCTAATACGTGTTGTTTCGTTCAAAACTATTTCCAGCTTCTGCTGCGTCCGAGAACTTTGTATCTCACATCAGAGTTACTGGAGTCCATCCAAACGTAAAATAACATGATAAATGAGTAAGGATCGATTAGATACATCACAGGAACATCGCTAATGCTTGTTGTTTCGTTTAAAACTATTTCCAGCTTCTGCTGCGTCCAAAAACTTTGTATCTCATATCAGAGTTACTGGAGTCCATCCAAACGTAAAATAACATGATAGATGAGTAAGGATTGCTTAGATACATCACAGGAACAACGCTAATACGTGTTGTTTCGTTCAAAACTATTTCCAGCTACTGCTGCGTCCGAGAACTTTGTATCTTACATCAGAGTTACTGGAGTCCATCCAAACGTCAAATAACATGTTAGATAAGTAAGGATCGCTTAGATACATCACAGGAACAACGCTAATACGTGTTGTTTCGTTCAAAACTATTTCCAGCTTCTGCTGCGTCCGAGAACTTTGTATCTCACATCAGAGTTACTGGAGTCCATCCAAACGTCAAATAACATGATAGATGAGTAAGGATCGATTAGATACATCACAGGAACAACGCTAATACGTGTTGTTTCGTTCAAAACTATTTCCAGCTTCTGCTGCGTCCGAGAACTTTGTATCTCACATCAGAGTTACTGGAGTCCATCCAAACGTAAAATAACATGATAAATGAGTAAGGATCGATTAGATACATCACAGGAACATCGCTAATGCTTGTTGTTTCGTTTAAAACTATTTCCAGCTTCTGCTGCGTCCAAAAACTTTGTATCTCATATCAGAGTTACTGGAGTCCATCCAAACGTAAAATAACATGATAGATGAGTAAGGATTGCTTAGATACATCACAGGAACAACGCTAATACGTGTTGTTTCGTTCAAAACTATTTCCAGCTACTGCTGCGTCCGAGAACTTTGTATCTTACATCAGAGTTACTGGAGTCCATCCAAACGTCAAATAACATGTTAGATAAGTAAGGATCGCTTAGATACATCACAGGAACAACGCTAATACGTGTTGTTTCGTTCAAAACTATTTCCAGCTTCTGCTGCGTCCGAGAACTTTGTATCTCACATCAGAGTTACTAGAGTCCATCGAAACGTCAAATAACATGATAGATGAGTAAGGATCGATTAGATACATCACAGGAACAACGCTAATGCGTGTTGTTTCATTTAAAACTATTTGCAGCTTCTGCTGCGTCCGAAAATTTCGCATCTCACATCAGAGTTACTGGAGTCCATCGAAACGTCAAATAACATAGTAGATAAGTAAGGATCGATTAGATACATCACAGGAACAACGCTAATACGTGTTGTTTCGTTTAAAACTATTTCCAGCTCCTGCTGCGTCCGAAAACTCCGTATCTCACTTCAGAATTACTAGAGTCCATCGAAACGTCAAATAACATGATAGATGAGTAAGGATCGATTAGATACATCACAGGAACAACGCTAATGCGTGTTGTTTCGTTTAAAACTATTTCCAGCTTCTGCTGCGTCCGAAAATTTCGTATCTCACATCAGAGTTACTGGAGTCCATCGAAACGACAAATAACATGATAGATGAGTAAGGATCGATTAGATACATCACAGGAACATCGCTAATGAGTGTTGTTTCGTTTAAAACTATTTCCAGCTTCTGCTGCGTCCGAAAACGTCGTATCTCACATCAGAGTTACTGGAGTCCATCCAAACGTCAAATAACATGTTAGATAAGTAAGGATCGCTTAGATACATCACAGGAACAACGCTAATACGTGTTGTTTCGTTCAAAACTATTTCCAGCTACTGCTGCGTCCGAGAACTTTGTATCTCACATCAGAGTTACTGGAGTCCATCCAAACGTCAAATAACATGTTAGATAAGTAACGATCGTTTAGATACATCACAGGAACAACGCTAATACGTGTTGTTTCGTTCAAAACTATTTCCAGCTTCTGCTGCGTCCTAGAACTTTGTATCTCACATCAGAGTTACTGGAGTCCATCCAAACGTAAAATAACATGATAGATGAGTAAGGATCGATTAGATACGTCACAGGAACATCGCTAATGCTTGTTGTTTCGTTTAAAACTATTTCCAGCTTCTGCTGCGTCCGAAAATTTCGCATCTCACATCAGAGTTACTGGAGTCCATCGAAACGTCAAATAACATAGTAGATAAGTAAGGATCGATTAGATACATCACAGGAACAACGCTAATACGTGTTGTTTCGTTTAAAACTATTTCCAGCTCCTGCTGCGTCCAAAAACTTCGTATCTCACTTCAGAATTACTAGAGTCCATCGAAACGTCAAATAACATGATAGATGAGTAAGGATCGATTAGATACATCACAGGAACAACGCTAATGCGTGTTGTTTCGTTTAAAACTATTTCCAGCTTCTGCTGCGTCCGAAAACGTCGTATCTCACATAAGAGTTACTGGAGTCCATCGAAACGACAAATAACATGATAGATGAGTAAGGATCGATTGGATACATCACAGGAACATCGCTAATGCGTGTTGTTTCGTTTAAAACTATTTCCAGCTTCTGCTGCGTCCGAAAACGTCGTATCTCACATCAGAGTTACTGGAGTCCATCCAAACGTCAAATAACATGTTAGATAAGTAAGGATCGCTTAGATACATCACAGGAACAACGCTAATACGTGTTGTTTCGTTCAAAACTATTTCCAGCTACTGCTGCGTCCGAGAACTTTGTATCTCATATCAGAGTTACTGGAGTCCATCCAAACGTAAAATAACATGATAGATGAGTAAGGATTGCTTAGATACATCACAGGAACAACGCTAATACGTGTTGTTTCGTTCAAAACTATTTCCAGCTACTGCTGCGTCCGAGAACTTTGTATCTCACATCAGAGTTACTGGAGTCCATCCAAACGTCAAATAACATGATAGATGAGTAAGGATCGATTAGATACATCACAGGAACAACGCTAATACGTGTTGTTTCGTTCAAAACTATTTCCAGCTACTGCTGCGTCCGAAAATTTCGCATCTCACATCAGAGTTACTGGAGTACAACGAAACGTCAAATAACATAGTAGATAAGTAAGGATCGATTAGATACATCACAGGAACAACGCTAATACGTGTTGTTTCGTTTAAAACTATTTCCAGCTCCTGCTGCGTCCAAAAACTTCGTATCTCACTTCAGAATTACTAGAGTCCATCGAAACGTCAAATAACATGATAGATGAGTAAGGATCGATTAGATACATCACAGGAACAACGCTAATGCGTGTTGTTTCGTTTAAAACTATTTCCAGCTTCTGCTGCGTCCGAAAACGTCGTATCTCACATAAGAGTTACTGGAGTCCATCGAAACGACAAATAACATGATAGATGAGTAAGGATCGATTGGATACATCACAGGAACATCGCTAATGCGTGTTGTTTCGTTTAAAACTATTTCCAGCTTCTGCTGCGTCCGAAAACGTCGTATCTCACATCAGAGTTACTGGAGTCCATCCAAACGTCAAATAACATGTTAGATAAGTAAGGATCGCTTAGATACATCACAGGAACAACGCTAATACGTGTTGTTTCGTTCAAAACTATTTCCAGCTACTGCTGCGTCCGAGAACTTTGTATCTCACATCAGAGTTACTGGAGTCCATCCAAACGTCAAATAACATGATAGATGAGTAAGGATCGATTAGATACATCACAGGAACAACGCTAATACGTGTTGTTTCGTTTAAAACTATTTCCAGCTCCTGCTGCGTCCAAAAACTTCGTATCTCACATCAGAGTTACTAGAGTCCATCGAAACGTCAAATAACATGATAGATGAGTAAGGATCGATTAGATACATCACAGGAACATCGCTAATGCGTGTTGTTTCGTTTAAAACTATTTCCAGCTTCTGCTGCGTCCGAAAACGTCGTATCTCACATCAGAGTTACTGGAGTCCATCCAAACGTCAAATAACATGTTAGATAAGTAAGGATCGATTAGATACATCACAGGAACATCGCTAATGCGTGTTGTTTCGTTTAAAACTATTTGCAGCTTCTGCTGCGTCCGAAAATTTCGCATCTCACATCAGAGTTACTGGAGTCCATCGAAACCTCAAATAACATAGTAGATAAGTAAGGATCGATTAGATACATCACAGGAACAACGCTAATGCGTGTTGTTTCGTTTAAAACTATTTGCAGCTTCTGCTGCGTCCGAAAATTTCGCATCTCACATCAGAGTTACTGGAGTCCATCGAAACGTCAAATAACATAGTAGATAAGTAAGGATCGATTAGATACATCACAGGAACAACGCTAATACGTGTTGTTTCGTTTAAAACTATTTCCAGCTCCTGCTGCGTCCAAAAACTTCGTATCTCACTTCAGAATTACTAGAGTCCATCGAAACGTCAAATAACATGATAGATGAGTAAGGATCGATTAGATACATCACAGGAACAACGCTAATGCGTGTTGTTTCGTTTAAAACTATTTCCAGCTTCTGCTGCGTCCGAAAATTTCGCATCTCACATCAGAGTTACTGGAGTCCATCGAAACGTCAAATAACATAGTAGATAAGTAAGGATCGATTAGATACATCACAGGAACAACGCTAATACGTGTTGTTTCGTTTAAGACTATTTCCAGCTTCTGCTGCGTCCGAAAACGTCGTATCTCACATAAGAGTTACTGGAGTCCATCGAAACGACAAATAACATGATAGATGAGTAAGGATCGATTAGATACATCACAGGAACATCGCTAATGCGTGTTGTTTCGTTTAAAACTATTTGCAGCTTCTGCTGCGTCCGAAAATTTCGCATCTCACATCAGAGTTACTGGAGTCCATCGAAACGTCAAATAACATAGTAGATAAGTAAGGATCGATTAGATACATCACAGGAACAACGCTAATACGTGTTGTTTCGTTTAAAACTATTTCCAGCTCCTGCTGCGTCCAAAAACTTCGTATCTCACTTCAGAATTACTAGAGTCCATCGAAACGTCAAATAACATGATAGATGAGTAAGGATCGATTAGATACATCACAGGAACAACGCTAATGCGTGTTGTTTCGTTTAAAACTATTTCCAGCTTCTGCTGCGTCCGAAAATTTCGTATCTCACATCAGAGTTACTGGAGTCCATCCAAACGTCAAATAACATGTTAGATAAGTAAGGATCGTTTAGATACATCACAGGAACAACGCTAATGCGTGTTGTTTCGTTTAAAACTATTTCCAGCTTCTGCTGCGTCCGAAAATTTCGTATCTCACATCAGAGTTACTGGAGTCCATCGAAACGTCAAATAACATAGTAGATAAGTAAGGATCGATTAGATACATCACAGGAACAACGCTAATACGTGTTGTTTCGTTCAAAACTATTTCCAGCTTCTGCTGCGTCCGAGAACTTTGTATCTCACATCAGAGTTACTGGAGTCCATCCAAACGTAAAATAACATGATAGATGAGTAAGGATCGATTAGATACATCACAGGAACATCGCTAATGCTTGTTGTTTCGTTTAAAACTATTTCCAGCTTCTGCTGCGTCCAAAAACTTTGTATCTCATATCAGAGTTACTGGAGTCCATCCAAACGTAAAATAAGATGATAGATGAGTAAGGATTGCTTAGATACATCACAGGAACAACGCTAATACGTGTTGTTTCGTTCAAAACTATTTCCAGCTACTGCTGCGTCCGAGAACTTTGTATCTCACATCAGAGTTACTGCAGTCCATCCAAACGTCAAATAACATGATAGATGAGTAAGGATCGATTAGATACATGACAGGAACAACGCTAATACGTGTTGTTTCGTTTAAAACTATTTCCAGCTCCTGCTGCGTCCAAAAACTTCGTATCTCACATCAGAGTTACTAGAGTCCATCGAAACGTCAAATAACATGATAGGTGAGTAAGGATCGATTAGATACATCACAGGAACAACGCTAATGCGTGTTGTTTCATTTAAAACTATTTGCAGCTTCTGTTGCGTCCGAAAATTTCGTATCTCACATCAGAGTTACTGGAGTCCATCGAAACGTCAAATAACATAGTAGATAAGTAAGGATCGATTAGATACATCACAGGAACAACGCTAATACGTGTTGTTTCGTTCAAAACTATTTCCAGCTTCTGCTGCGTCCGAGAACTTTGTATCTCACATCAGAGTTACTGGAGTCCATTCAAACGTCAAATAACATGCTAGGTAAGTAAGGATCTATTAGATACATCACAGGAACAACGCTAATACGTGTTGTTTCGTTTAAAACTGTTTCCAGCACCTGCTGCGTCCAAAAACTTTGTATCTCACATCAGAGTTACTGGAGTCCATCCAAACGTAAAATAACATGATAGATGAGTAAGGATCGATTAGATACATCACAGGAACATCGCTAATGCGTGTTGTTTCGTTCAAAACTATTTCCAGCTTCTGCTGCGTCCGAAAACGTCGTATCTCACATAAGAGTTACTGGAGTCCATCGAAACGACAAATAACATGATAGATGAGTAAGGATCGATTAGATACATCACAGGAACATCGCTAATGCGTGTTGTTTCGTTTAAAACTATTTCCAGCTTCTGCTGCGTCCGAAAACGTCGTATCTCACATCAGAGTTACTAGAGTCCATCGAAACGTCAAATAACATGATAGATGAGTAAGGATCGATTAGATACATCACAGGAACAACGCTAATGCGTGTTGTTTCATTTAAAACTATTTGCAGCTTCTGCTGCGTCCGAAAATTTCGCATCTCACATCAGAGTTACTGGAGTCCATCGAAACGTCAAATAACATAGTAGATAAGTAAGGATCGATTAGATACATCACAGGAACAACGCTAATACGTGTTGTTTCGTTTAAGACTATTTCCAGCTTCTGCTGCGTCCGAAAACGTCGTATCTCACATAAGAGTTACTGGAGTCCATCGAAACGACAAATAACATGATAGATGAGTAAGGATCGATTAGATACATCACAGGAACATCGCTAATGCGTGTTGTTTCGTTTAAAACTATTTCCAGCTTCTGCTGCGTCCGAAAACGTCGTATCTCACATCAGAGTTACTGGAGTCCATCCAAACGTCAAATAACATGTTAGATAAGTAAGGATCGCTTAGATACATCACAGGAACAACGCTAATACGTGTTGTTTCGTTCAAAACTATTTCCAGCTACTGCTGCGTCCGAGAACTTTGTATCTCACATCAGAGTTACTGGAGTCCATCCAAACGTCAAATAACATGATAGATGAGTAAGGATCGATTAGATACATCACAGGAACAACGCTAATACGTGTTGTTTCGTTTAAAACTATTTCCAGCTCCTGCTGCGTCCAAAAACTTCGTATCTCACATCAGAGTTACTAGAGTCCATCGAAACGTCAAATAACATGATAGATGAGTAAGGATCGATTAGATACATTACAGGAACAACGCTAATGCGTGTTGTTTCATTTAAAACTATTTGCAGCTTCTGCTGCGTCCGAAAATTTCGCATCTCACATCAGAGATACTGGAGTCCATCGAAACGTCAAATAACATAGTAGATAAGTAAGGATCGATTAGATACATCACAGGAACAACGCTAATACGTGTTGTTTCGTTTAAAACTATTTCCAGCTCCTGCTGCGTCCAAAAACTTCGTATCTCACTTCAGAATTACTAGAGTCCATCGAAACGTCAAATAACATGATAGATGAGTAAGGATCGATTAGATACATCACAGGAACAACGCTAATGCGTGTTGTTTCGTTTAAAACTATTTCCAGCTTCTGCTGCGTCCGAGAACTTTGTATCTCACATCAGAGTTACTGGAGTCCATTCAAACGTCAAATAACATGCTGGGTAAGTAAGGATCTATTAGATACATCACAGGAACAACGCTAATACGTGTTGTTTCGTTTAAAACTATTTCCAGCACCTGCTGCGTCCAAAAACTTTGTATCTCACATCAGAGTTACTGGAGTCCATCCAAACGTAAAATAACATGATAGATGAGTAAGGATCGATTAGATACATCACAGGAACATCGCTAATGCGAGTTGTTTCGTTTAAAACTATTTCCAGCTCCTGCTGCGTCCAAAAACTTTGTATTTCATATCAGAGTTACTGGAGTCCATCCAAACGTAAAATAACATGATAGATGAGTAAGGATCGATTAGATACATCACAGGAACATCGCTAATGCGTGTTGTTTCGTTTAAAACTATTTCCAGCTTCTGCTGCGTCCGAAAACGTCGTATCTCACATAAGAGTTACTGGAGTCCATCGAAACGACAAATAACATGATAGATGAGTAAGGATCGATTAGATACATCACAGGAACATCGCTAATGCGTGTTGTTTCGTTTATAACTATTTCCAGCTTCTGCTGCGTCCGAAAACGTCGTATCTCACATCAGAGTTACTGGAGTCCATCCAAACGTCAAATAACATGTTAGATAAGTAAGGATCGCTTAGATACATCACAGGAACAACGCTAATACGTGTTGTTTCGTTCAAAACTATTTCCAGCTACTGCTGCGTCCGAGAACTTTGTATCTCACATCAGAGTTACTGGAGTCCATCCAAACGTCAAATAACATGATAGATGAGTAAGGATCGATTAGATACATCACAGGAACAACGCTAATACGTGTTGTTTCGTTTAAAACTATTTCCAGCTCCTGCTGCGTCCAAAAACTTCGTATCTCACATCAGAGTTACTAGAGTCCATCGAAACGTCAAATAACATGATAGATGAGTAAGGATCGATTAGATACATCACAGGAACAACGCTAATGCGTGTTGTTTCATTTAAAACTATTTGCAGCTTCTGCTGCGTCCGAAAATTTCGCATCTCACATCAGAGTTACTGGAGTCCATCGAAACGTCAAATAACATAGTAGATAAGTAAGGATCGATTAGATACATCACAGGAACAACGCTAATACGTGTTGTTTCGTTCAAAACTATTTCCAGCTTCTGCTGCGTCCGAGAACTTTGTATCTCACATCAGAGTTACTGGAGTCCATCCAAACGTAAAATAACATGATAGATGAGTAAGGATCGATTAGATACATCACAGGAACATCGCTAATGCTTGTTGTTTCGTTTAGAACTATTTCCAGCTTCTGCTGCGTCCAAAAACTTTGTATCTCATATCAGAGTTACTGGAGTCCATCCAAACGTAAAATAAGATGATAGATGAGTAAGGATTGCTTAGATACATCACAGGAACAACGCTAATACGTGTTGTTTCGTTCAAAACTATTTCCAGCTACTGCTGCGTCCGAGAACTTTGTATCTCACATCAGAGTTACTGCAGTCCATCCAAACGTCAAATAACATGATAGATGAGTAAGGATCGATTAGATACATCACAGGAACAACGCTAATACGTGTTGTTTCGTTTAAAACTATTTCCAGCTCCTGCTGCGTCCGAAAATTTCGTATCTCACATCAGAGTTACTAGAGTCCATCGAAACGTCAAATAACATGATAGGTGAGTAAGGATCGATTAGATACATCACAGGAACAACGCTAATGCGTGTTGTTTCATTTAAAACTATTTGCAGCTTCTGTTGCGTCCGAAAATTTCGTATCTCACATCAGAGTTACTGGAGTCCATCGAAACGTCAAATAACATAGTAGATAAGTAAGGATCGATTAGATACATCACAGGAACAACGCTAATACGTGTTGTTTCGTTCAAAACTATTTCCAGCTTCTGCTGCGTCCGAGAACTTTGTATCTCACATAAGAGTTACTGGAGTCCATTCAAACGTCAAATAACATGCTAGGTAAGTAAGGATCGATTAGATACATCACAGGAACAACGCTAATACGTGTTGTTTCGTTTAAAACTATTTCCAGCTCCTGCTGCGTCCAAAAACTTTGTATCTCATATCAGAGTTACTGGAGTCCATCCAAACGTAAAATAAGATGATAGATGAGTAAGGATTGCTTAGATACATCACAGGAACAACGCTAATACGTGTTGTTTCGTTCAAAACTATTTCCAGCTACTGCTGCGTCCGAGAACTTTGTATCTCACATCAGAGTTACTGCAGTCCATCCAAACGTCAAATAACATGATAGATGAGTAAGGATCGATTAGATACATCACAGGAACAACGCTAATACGTGTTGTTTCGTTTAAAACTATTTCCAGCTCCTGCTGCGTCCGAAAATTTCGTATCTCACATCAGAGTTACTAGAGTCCATCGAAACGTCAAATAACATGATAGGTGAGTAAGGATCGATTAGATACATCACAGGAACAACGCTAATGCGTGTTGTTTCATTTAAAACTATTTGCAGCTTCTGTTGCGTCCGAAAATTTCGTATCTCACATCAGAGTTACTGGAGTCCATCGAAACGTCAAATAACATAGTAGATAAGTAAGGATCGATTAGATACATCACAGGAACATCGCTAATGCGAGTTGTTTCGTTTAAAACTATTTCCAGCTCCTGCTGCGTCCAAAAACTTTGTATTTCATATCAGAGTTTCTGGAGTCCATCCGAACGTAAAATAACATGATAGATGAGTAAGGATCGATTAAATACATCACAGGAACATCGCTAATGCGTGTTGTTTCGTTTAAAACTATTTCCAGCTTCTGCTGCGTCCGAAAACGTCGTATCTCACATAAGAGTTACTGGAGTCCATCGAGACGACAAATAAGATGATAGATGAGTAAGGATCGATTAGATACATCACAGGAACATCGCTAATGCGTGTTGTTTCGTTTAAAACTATTTCCAGCTTCTGCTGCGTCCGAAAACGTCGTATCTCACATCAGAGTTACTGGAGTCCATCCAAACGTCAAATAACATGTTAGATAAGTAAGGATCGTTTAGATACATCACAGGAACAACGCTAATACGTGTTGTTTCGTTCAAAACTATTTCCAGCTTCTGCTGCGTCCTAGAACTTTGTATCTCACATCAGAGTTACTGGTGTCCGTCCAAACGTCAAATAACATGATAGATGAGTAAGGATCGATTAGATACATCACAGGAACAACGCTAATGCGTGTTGTTTCGTTTAAAACTATTTCCAGCTTCTGCTGCGTCCGAAAATTTCGTATCTCACATCAGAGTTACTGGAGTCCATCGAAACGTCAAATAACATAGTAGATAAGTAAGGATCGATTGGATACATCACAGGAACAACGCTAATACGTGTTGTTTCGCTTAAAACTATTTCCAGTTGCTGCTGCGTCCGAAAATGTCGTATCTCACATCAGACTTACTGGAGTCCATCCAAACGTCAAATAACATGTTAGATAAGTAAGGATCGTTTAGATACATCACAGGAACAACGCTAATGCGTGTTGTTTCGTTTAAAACTATTTCCAGCTTCTGCTGCGTCCGAAAATTTCGTATCTCACATCAGAGTTACTGGAGTCCATCGAAACGTCAAATAACATAGTAGATAAGTAAGGATCGATTAGATACATCACAGGAACAACGCTAATACGTGTTGTTTCGTTCAAAACTATTTCCAGCTTCTGCTGCGTCCGAGAACTTTGTATCTCACATCAGAGTTACTGGAGTCCATCCAAACGTAAAATAACATGATAAATGAGTAAGGATCGATTAGATACATCACAGGAACATCGCTAATGCTTGTTGTTTCGTTTAAAACTATTTCCAGCTTCTGCTGCGTCCAAAAACTTTGTATCTCATATCAGAGTTACTGGAGTCCATCCAAACGTAAAATAACATGATAGATGAGTAAGGATTGCTTAGATACATCACAGGAACAACGCTAATACGTGTTGTTTCGTTCAAAACTATTTCCAGCTACTGCTGCGTCCGAGAACTTTGTATCTTACATCAGAGTTACTGGAGTCCATCCAAACGTCAAATAACATGTTAGATAAGTAAGGATCGCTTAGATACATCACAGGAACAACGCTAATACGTGTTGTTTCGTTCAAAACTATTTCCAGCTTCTGCTGCGTCCGAGAACTTTGTATCTCACATCAGAGTTACTGGAGTCCATCCAAACGTCAAATAACATGATAGATGAGTAAGGATCGATTAGATACATCACAGGAACAACGCTAATACGTGTTGTTTCGTTCAAAACTATTTCCAGCTTCTGCTGCGTCCGAGAACTTTGTATCTCACATCAGAGTTACTGGAGTCCATCCAAACGTAAAATAACATGATAAATGAGTAAGGATCGATTAGATACATCACAGGAACATCGCTAATGCTTGTTGTTTCGTTTAAAACTATTTCCAGCTTCTGCTGCGTCCAAAAACTTTGTATCTCATATCAGAGTTACTGGAGTCCATCCAAACGTAAAATAACATGATAGATGAGTAAGGATTGCTTAGATACATCACAGGAACAACGCTAATACGTGTTGTTTCGTTCAAAACTATTTCCAGCTACTGCTGCGTCCGAGAACTTTGTATCTTACATCAGAGTTACTGGAGTCCATCCAAACGTCAAATAACATGTTAGATAAGTAAGGATCGCTTAGATACATCACAGGAACAACGCTAATACGTGTTGTTTCGTTCAAAACTATTTCCAGCTTCTGCTGCGTCCGAGAACTTTGTATCTCACATCAGAGTTACTAGAGTCCATCGAAACGTCAAATAACATGATAGATGAGTAAGGATCGATTAGATACATCACAGGAACAACGCTAATGCGTGTTGTTTCATTTAAAACTATTTGCAGCTTCTGCTGCGTCCGAAAATTTCGCATCTCACATCAGAGTTACTGGAGTCCATCGAAACGTCAAATAACATAGTAGATAAGTAAGGATCGATTAGATACATCACAGGAACAACGCTAATACGTGTTGTTTCGTTTAAAACTATTTCCAGCTCCTGCTGCGTCCAAAAACTCCGTATCTCACTTCAGAATTACTAGAGTCCATCGAAACGTCAAATAACATGATAGATGAGTAAGGATCGATTAGATACATCACAGGAACAACGCTAATGCGTGTTGTTTCGTTTAAAACTATTTCCAGCTTCTGCTGCGTCCGAAAATTTCGTATCTCACATCAGAGTTACTGGAGTCCATCGAAACGACAAATAACATGATAGATGAGTAAGGATCGATTAGATACATCACAGGAACATCGCTAATGAGTGTTGTTTCGTTTAAAACTATTTCCAGCTTCTGCTGCGTCCGAAAACGTCGTATCTCACATCAGAGTTACTGGAGTCCATCCAAACGTCAAATAACATGTTAGATAAGTAAGGATCGCTTAGATACATCACAGGAACAACGCTAATACGTGTTGTTTCGTTCAAAACTATTTCCAGCTACTGCTGCGTCCGAGAACTTTGTATCTCACATCAGAGTTACTGGAGTCCATCCAAACGTCAAATAACATGTTAGATAAGTAACGATCGTTTAGATACATCACAGGAACAACGCTAATACGTGTTGTTTCGTTCAAAACTATTTCCAGCTTCTGCTGCGTCCTAGAACTTTGTATCTCACATCAGAGTTACTGGAGTCCATCCAAACGTAAAATAACATGATAGATGAGTAAGGATCGATTAGATACGTCACAGGAACATCGCTAATGCTTGTTGTTTCGTTTAAAACTATTTCCAGCTTCTGCTGCGTCCAAAAACTTTGTATCTCATATCAGAGTTACTGGAGTCCATCCAAACGTAAAATAACATGATAGATGAGTAAGGATTGCTTAGATACATCACAGGAACAACGCTAATACGTGTTGTTTCGTTCAAAACTATTTCCAGCTACTGCTGCGTCCGAGAACTTTGTATCTCACATCAGAGTTACTGGAGTCCATCCAAACGTCAAATAACATGATAGATGAGTAAGGATCGATTAGATACATCACAGGAACAACGCTAATACGTGTTGTTTCGTTTAAAACTATTTCCAGCTCCTGCTGCGTCCAAAAACTTCGTATCTCACATCAGAGTTACTAGAGTCCATCGAAACGTCAAATAACATGATAGATGAGTAAGGATCGATTAGATACATCACAGGAACAACGCTAATGCGTGTTGTTTCATTTAAAACTATTTGCAGCTTCTGTTGCGTCCGAAAATTTCGTATCTCACATCAGAGTTACTGGAGTTCATCGAAACGTCAAATAACATAGTAGATAAGTAAGGATCGATTAGATACATCACAGGAACAACGCTAATACGTGTTGTTTCGTTCAAAACTATTTCCAGCTTCTGCTGCGTCCGAGAAATTTGTATCTCACATCAGAGTTACTGGAGTCCATTCAAACGTCAAATAACATGCTAGGTAAGTAAGGATCGATTAGATACATCACAGGAACAACGCTAATACGTGTCGTTTCGTTTAAAACTATTTCCAGCTCCTGCTGCGTCCAAAAACTTTGTATCTCACATCAGAGTTACTGGAGTCCATCCAAACGTAAAATAACATGATAGATGAGTAAGGATCGATTAGATACATCACAGGAACATCGCTAATGCGAGTTGTTTCGTTTAAAACTATTTCCAGCTCCTGCTGCGTCCAAAAACTTTGTATTTCATATCAGAGTTACTGGAGTCCATCCAAACGTAAAATAACATGATAGATGAGTAAGGATCGATTAGATACATCACAGGAACATCGCTAATGCGTGTTGTTTCGTTTAAAACTATTTCCAGCTTCTGCTGCGTCCGAAAACGTCGTATCTCACATAAGAGTTACTGGAGTCCATCGAAACGACAAATAACATGATAGATGAGTAAGGATCGATTAGATACATCACAGGAACATCGCTAATGCGTGTTGTTTCGTTTAAAACTATTTCCAGCTTCTGCTGCGTCCGAAAACGTCGTATCTCACATCAGAGTTACTGGAGTCCATCCAAACGTCAAATAACATGTTAGATAAGTAAGGATCGCTTAGATACATCACAGGAACAACGCTAATACGTGTTGTTTCGTTCAAAACTATTTCCAGCTACTGCTGCGTCCGAGAACTTTGTGTCTCACATCAGAGTTACTGGAGTCCATCCAAACGTCAAATAACATGATAGATGAGTAAGGATCGATTAGATACATCACAGGAACAACGATAATACGTGTTGTTTCGTTTAAAACTATTTCCAGATGCTGCTGCGTCCTAGAACTTTGTATCTCACATCAGAGTTACTGGTGTCCGTCCAAACGTCAAATAACATGATAGATGAGTAAGGATCGATTAGATACATCACAGGAACAACGCTAATGCGTGTTGTTTCGTTTAAAACTATTTCCAGCTTCTGCTGCGTCCGAAAATTTCGTATCTCACATCAGAGTTACTGGAGTCCATCGAAACGTCAAATAACATAGTAGATAAGTAAGGATCGATTGGATACATCACAGGAACAACGCTAATACGTGTTGTTTCGTTTAAAACTATTTCTAGTTGCTGCTGCGTCCGAAAATGTCGTATCTCACATCAGACTTACTGGAGTCCATCCAAACGTCAAATAACATGTTAGATAAGTAAGGATCGTTTAGATACATCACAGGAACAACGCTAATGCGTGTTGTTTCGTTTAAAACTATTTCCAGCTTCTGCTGCGTCCGAAAATTTCGTATCTCACATCAGAGTTACTGGAGTCCATCGAAACGTCAAATAACATAGTAGATAAGTAAGGATCGATTAGATACATCACAGGAACAACGCTAATACGTGTTGTTTCCTTCAAAACTATTTCCAGCTTCTGCTGCGTCCGAGAACTTTGTATCTCACATCAGAGTTACTGGAGTCCATCCAAACGTAAAATAACATGATAGATGAGTAAGGATCGATTAGATACGTCACAGGAACATCGCTAATGCTTGTTGTTTCGTTTAAAACTATTTCCAGCTTCTGCTGCGTCCAAAAACTTTGTATCTCATATCAGAGTTACTGGAGTCCATCCAAACGTAAAATAACATGATAGATGAGTAAGGATTGCTTAGATACATCACAGGAACAACGCTAATACGTGTTGTTTCGTTCAAAACTATTTCCAGCTACTGCTGCGTCCGAGAACTTTGTATCTCACATCAGAGTTACTGGAGTATATCCAAACGTCAAATAACATGATAGATGAGTAAGGATCGATTAGATACATCACAGGAACAACGCTAATACGTGTTGTTTCGTTTAAAACTATTTCCAGCTCCTGCTGCGTCCAAAAACTTCGTATCTCACATCAGAGTTACTAGAGTCCATCGAAACGTCAAATAACATGATAGGTGAGTAAGGATCGATTAGATACATCACAGGAACAACGCTATTGCGTGTTGTTTCATTTAAAACTATTTGCAGCTTCTGTTGCGTCCGAAAATTTCGTATCTCACATCAGAGTTACTGGAGTTCATCGAAACGTCAAATAACATAGTAGATAAGTAAGGATCGATTAGATACATCACAGGAACAACGCTAATACGTGTTGTTTCGTTCAAAACTATTTCCAGCTTCTGCTGCGTCCGAGAACTTTGTATCTCACATCAGAGTTACTGGAGTCCATTCAAACGTCAAATAACATGCTAGGTAAGTAAGGATCGATTAGATACATCACAGGAACAACGCTAATACGTGTTGTTTCGTTTAAAACTATTTCCAGCTCCTGCTGCGTCCAAAAACTTTGTATCTCACATCAGAGTTACTGGAGTCCATCCAAACGTAAAATAACATGATAGATGAGTAAGGATCGATTAGATACATCACAGGAACATCGCTAATGCGAGTTGTTTCGTTTAAAACTATTTCCAGCTCCTGCTGCGTCCAAAAACTTTGTATTTCATATCAGAGTTACTGGAGTCCATCCAAACGTAAAATAACATGATAGATGAGTAAGGATCGATTAGATACATCACAGGAACATCGCTAATGCGTGTTGTTTCGTTTAAAACTATTTCCAGCTTCTGCTGCGTCCGAAAACGTCGTATCTCACATAAGAGTTACTGGAGTCCATCGAAACGACAAATAACATGATAGATGAGTAAGGATCGATTAGATACATCACAGGAACATCGCTAATGCGTGTTGTTTCGTTTAAAACTATTTCCAGCTTCTGCTGCGTCCGAAAACGTCGTATCTCACATCAGAGTTACTGGAGTCCATCCAAACGTCAAATAACATGTTAGATAAGTAAGGATCGCTTAGATACATCACAGGAACAACGCTAATACGTGTTGTTTCGTTCAAAACTATTTCCAGCTACTGCTGCGTCCGAGAACTTTGTGTCTCACATCAGAGTTACTGGAGTCCATCCAAACGTCAAATAACATGATAGATGAGTAAGGATCGATTAGATACATCACAGGAACAACGATAATACGTGTTGTTTCGTTTAAAACTATTTCCAGATGCTGCTGCGCCCGAAAACGTCGTATCTCACATCAGACTTACTGGAGTCCATCCAAACGTCAAATAACATGATAGATGAGTAAGGATCGATTAGATACATCACAGGAACAACGATAATACGTGTTGTTTCGTTTAAAACTATTTCCAGATGCTGCTGCGCCCGAAAACGTCGTATCTCACATCAGACTTACTGGAGTCCATCCAAACGTCAAATAACATGTTAGATAAGTAAGGATCGTTTAGATACATCACAGGAACAACGCTAATACGTGTTGTTTCGTTCAAAACTATTTCCAGCTTCTGCTGCGTCCTAGAACTTTGTATCTCACATCAGAGTTACTGGTGTCCGTCCAAACGTCAAATAACATGATAGATGAGTAAGGATCGATTAGATACATCACAGGAACAACGCTAATGCGTGTTGTTTCGTTTAAAACTATTTCCAGCTTCTGCTGCGTCCGAAAATTTCGTATCTCACATCAGAGTTACTGGAGTCCATCGAAACGTCAAATAACATAGTAGATAAGTAAGGATCGATTGGATACATCACAGGAACAACGCTAATACGTGTTGTTTCGCTTAAAACTATTTCCAGTTGCTGCTGCGTCCGAAAATGTCGTATCTCACATCAGACTTACTGGAGTCCATCCAAACGTCAAATAACATGTTAGATAAGTAAGGATCGTTTAGATACATCACAGGAACAACGCTAATGCGTGTTGTTTCGTTTAAAACTATTTCCAGCTTCTGCTGCGTCCGAAAATTTCGTATCTCACATCAGAGTTACTGGAGTCCATCGAAACGTCAAATAACATAGTAGATAAGTAAGGATCGATTAGATACATCACAGGAACAACGCTAATACGTGTTGTTTCGTTCAAAACTATTTCCAGCTTCTGCTGCGTCCGAGAACTTTGTATCTCACATCAGAGTTACTGGAGTCCATCCAAACGTAAAATAACATGATAAATGAGTAAGGATCGATTAGATACATCACAGGAACATCGCTAATGCTTGTTGTTTCGTTTAAAACTATTTCCAGCTTCTGCTGCGTCCAAAAACTTTGTATCTCATATCAGAGTTACTGGAGTCCATCCAAACGTAAAATAACATGATAGATGAGTAAGGATTGCTTAGATACATCACAGGAACAACGCTAATACGTGTTGTTTCGTTCAAAACTATTTCCAGCTACTGCTGCGTCCGAGAACTTTGTATCTTACATCAGAGTTACTGGAGTCCATCCAAACGTCAAATAACATGTTAGATAAGTAAGGATCGCTTAGATACATCACAGGAACAACGCTAATACGTGTTGTTTCGTTCAAAACTATTTCCAGCTTCTGCTGCGTCCGAGAACTTTGTATCTCACATCAGAGTTACTGGAGTCCATCCAAACGTCAAATAACATGATAGATGAGTAAGGATCGATTAGATACATCACAGGAACAACGCTAATACGTGTTGTTTCGTTTAAAACTATTTCCAGCTCCTGCTGCGTCCAAAAACTTCGTATCACATCAGAGTTACTAGAGTCCATCGAAACGTCAAATAACATGATAGATGAGTAAGGATCGATTAGATACATCACAGGAACAACGCTAATGCGTGTTGTTTCATTTAAAACTATTTGCAGCTTCTGCTGCGTCCGAAAATTTCGCATCTCACATCAGAGTTACTGGAGTCCATCGAAACGTCAAATAACATAGTATATAAGTAAGGATCGATTAAATACATCACAGGAACAACGCTAATACGTGTTGTTTCGTTTAAAACTATTTCCAGCTCCTGCTGCGTCCAAAAACTCCGTATCTCACTTCAGAATTACTAGAGTCCATCGAAACGTCAAATAACATGATAGATGAGTAAGGATCGATTAGATACATCACAGGAACAACGCTAATACGTGTTGATTCGTTCAAAACTATTTCCAGCTACTGCTGCGTCCGAAAATTTCGCATCTCACATCAGAGTTACTGGAGTCCATCGAAACGTCAAATAACATAGTAGATAAGTAAGGATCGATTAGATACATCACAGGAACATCGCTAATGCGTGTTGTTTCGTTTAAAACTATTTCCAGCTTCTGCTGCGTCCGAAAACGTCGTATCTCACATAAGAGTTACTGGAGTCCATCGAAACGACAAATAACATGATAGATGAGTAAGGATCGATTAGATACATCACAGGAACATCGCTAATGCGTGTTGTTTCGTTTAAAACTATTTCCAGCTTCTGCTGCGTCCGAAAACGTCGTATCTCACATCAGAGTTACTGGAGTCCATCCAAACGTCAAATAACATGTTAGATAAGTAAGGATCGCTTAGATACATCACAGGAACAACGCTAATACGTGTTGTTTCGTTCAAAACTATTTCCAGCTACTGCTGCGTCCGAGAACTTTGTGTCTCACATCAGAGTTACTGGAGTCCATCCAAACGTCAAATAACATGATAGATGAGTAAGGATCGATTAGATACATCACAGGAACAACGATAATACGTGTTGTTTCGTTTAAAACTATTTCCAGATGCTGCTGCGCCCGAAAACGTCGTATCTCACATCAGACTTACTGGAGTCCATCCAAACGTCAAATAACATGTTAGATAAGTAAGGATCGTTTAGATACATCACAGGAACAACGCTAATACGTGTTGTTTCGTTCAAAACTATTTCCAGCTTCTGCTGCGTCCTAGAACTTTGTATCTCACATCAGAGTTACTGGTGTCCGTCCAAACGTCAAATAACATGATAGATGAGTAAGGATCGATTAGATACATCACAGGAACAACGCTAATGCGTGTTGTTTCGTTTAAAACTATTTCCAGCTTCTGCTGCGTCCGAAAATTTCGTATCTCACATCAGAGTTACTGGAGTCCATCGAAACGTCAAATAACATAGTAGATAAGTAAGGATCGATTGGATACATCACAGGAACAACGCTAATACGTGTTGTTTCGCTTAAAACTATTTCCAGTTGCTGCTGCGTCCGAAAATGTCGTATCTCACATCAGACTTACTGGAGTCCATCCAAACGTCAAATAACATGTTAGATAAGTAAGGATCGTTTAGATACATCACAGGAACAACGCTAATGCGTGTTGTTTCGTTTAAAACTATTTCCAGCTTCTGCTGCGTCCGAAAATTTCGTATCTCACATCAGAGTTACTGGAGTCCATCGAAACGTCAAATAACATAGTAGATAAGTAAGGATCGATTAGATACATCACAGGAACAACGCTAATACGTGTTGTTTCGTTCAAAACTATTTCCAGCTTCTGCTGCGTCCGAGAACTTTGTATCTCACATCAGAGTTACTGGAGTCCATCCAAACGTAAAATAACATGATAAATGAGTAAGGATCGATTAGATACATCACAGGAACATCGCTAATGCTTGTTGTTTCGTTTAAAACTATTTCCAGCTTCTGCTGCGTCCAAAAACTTTGTATCTCATATCAGAGTTACTGGAGTCCATCCAAACGTAAAATAACATGATAGATGAGTAAGGATTGCTTAGATACATCACAGGAACAACGCTAATACGTGTTGTTTCGTTCAAAACTATTTCCAGCTACTGCTGCGTCCGAGAACTTTGTATCTTACATCAGAGTTACTGGAGTCCATCCAAACGTCAAATAACATGTTAGATAAGTAAGGATCGCTTAGATACATCACAGGAACAACGCTAATACGTGTTGTTTCGTTCAAAACTATTTCCAGCTTCTGCTGCGTCCGAGAACTTTGTATCTCACATCAGAGTTACTGGAGTCCATCCAAACGTCAAATAACATGATAGATGAGTAAGGATCGATTAGATACATCACAGGAACAACGCTAATACGTGTTGTTTCGTTTAAAACTATTTCCAGCTCCTGCTGCGTCCAAAAACTTCGTATCACATCAGAGTTACTAGAGTCCATCGAAACGTCAAATAACATGATAGATGAGTAAGGATCGATTAGATACATCACAGGAACAACGCTAATGCGTGTTGTTTCATTTAAAACTATTTGCAGCTTCTGCTGCGTCCGAAAATTTCGCATCTCACATCAGAGTTACTGGAGTCCATCGAAACGTCAAATAACATAGTATATAAGTAAGGATCGATTAAATACATCACAGGAACAACGCTAATACGTGTTGTTTCGTTTAAAACTATTTCCAGCTCCTGCTGCGTCCAAAAACTCCGTATCTCACTTCAGAATTACTAGAGTCCATCGAAACGTCAAATAACATGATAGATGAGTAAGGATCGATTAGATACATCACAGGAACAACGCTAATACGTGTTGATTCGTTCAAAACTATTTCCAGCTACTGCTGCGTCCGAAAATTTCGCATCTCACATCAGAGTTACTGGAGTCCATCGAAACGTCAAATAACATAGTAGATAAGTAAGGATCGATTAGATACATCACAGGAACAACGCTAATACGTGTTGTTTCGTTTAAGACTATTTCCAGCTTCTGCTGCGTCCGAAAACGTCGTATCTCACATAAGAGTTACTGGAGTCCATCGAAACGACAAATAACATGATAGATGAGTAAGGATCGATTGGATACATCACAGGAACATCGCTAATGCGTGTTGTTTCGTTTAAAACTATTTCCAGCTTCTGCTGCGTCCGAAAACGTCGTATCTCACATCAGAGTTACTGGAGTCCATCCAAACGTCAAATAACATGTTAGATAAGTAAGGATCGCTTAGATACATCACAGGAACAACGCTAATACGTGTTGTTTCGTTCAAAACTATTTCCAGCTACTGCTGCGTCCGAGAACTTTGTATCTCACATCAGAGTTACTGGAGTCCATCCAAACGTCAAATAACATGATAGATGAGTAAGGATCGATTAGATACATCACAGGAACAACGCTAATACGTGTTGTTTCGTTTAAAACTATTTCCAGCTCCTGCTGCGTCCAAAAACTTCGTATCTCACATCAGAGTTACTAGAGTCCATCGAAACGTCAAATAACATGATAGATGAGTAAGGATCGATTAGATACATCACAGGAACAACGCTAATGCGTGTTGTTTCATTTAAAACTATTTGCAGCTTCTGCTGCGTCCGAAAATTTCGCATCTCACATCAGAGTTACTGGAGTCCATCGAAACGTCAAATAACATAGTAGATAAGTAAGGATCGATTAGATACATCACAGGAACAACGCTAATACGTGTTGTTTCGTTTAAAACTATTTCCAGCTCCTGCTGCGTCCAAAAACTTCGTATCTCACTTCAGAATTACTAGAGTCCATCGAAACGTCAAATAACATGATAGATGAGTAAGGATCGATTAGATACATCACAGGAACAACGCTAATGCGTGTTGTTTCGTTTAAAACTATTTCCAGCTTCTGCTGCGTCCGAAAATTTCGTATCTCACATCAGAGTTACTGGAGTCCATCGAAACTTCAAATAACATAGTAGATAAGTAAGGATCGATTAGAACCATCACAGGAACAACGCTAATGCGTGTTGTTTCGTTTAAAACTATTTCCAGCTTCTGCTGCGTCCGAAAATTTCGTATCTCACATCAGAGTTACTGGAGTCCATCGAAACGTCAAATAACATAGTAGATAAGTAAGGATCGATTGGATACATCACAGGAACAACGCTAATACTTGTTGTTTCGCTTAAAACTATTTCCAGTTGCTGCTGCGTCCGAAAATGTCGTATCTCACATCAGACTTACTGGAGTCCATCCAAACGTCAAATAACATGTTAGATAAGTAAGGATCGTTTAGATACATCACAGGAACAACGCTAATGCGTGTTGTTTCGTTTAAAACTATTTCCAGCTTCTGCTGCGTCCGAAAATTTCGTATCTCACATCAGAGTTACTGGAGTCCATCGAAACGTCAAATAACATAGTAGATAAGTAAGGATCGATTAGATACATCACAGGAACAACGCTAATACGTGTTGTTTCGTTCAAAACTATTTCCAGCTTCTGCTGCGTCCGAGAACTTTGTATCTCACATCAGAGTTACTGGAGTCCATCCAAACGTAAAATAACATGATAAATGAGTAAGGATCGATTAGATACATCACAGGAACATCGCTAATGCTTGTTGTTTCGTTTAAAACTATTTCCAGCTTCTGCTGCGTCCAAAAACTTTGTATCTCATATCAGAGTTACTGGAGTCCATCCAAACGTAAAATAACATGATAGATGAGTAAGGATTGCTTAGATACATCACAGGAACAACGCTAATACGTGTTGTTTCGTTCAAAACTATTTCCAGCTACTGCTGCGTCCAAGAACTTTGTATCTTACATCAGAGTTACTGGAGTCCATCCAAACGTCAAATAACATGTTAGATAAGTAAGGATCGCTTAGATACATCACAGGAACAACGCTAATACGTGTTGTTTCGTTCAAAACTATTTCCAGCTTCTGCTGCGTCCGAGAACTTTGTATCTCACATCAGAGTTACTGGAGTCCATCCAAACGTCAAATAACATGATAGATGAGTAAGGATCGATTAGATACATCACAGGAACAACGCTAATACGTGTTGTTTCGTTTAAAACTATTTCCAGCTCCTGCTGCGTCCAAAAACTTCGTATCACATCAGAGTTACTAGAGTCCATCGAAACGTCAAATAACATGATAGATGAGTAAGGATCGATTAGATACATCACAGGAACAACGCTAATGCGTGTTGTTTCATTTAAAACTATTTGCAGCTTCTGCTGCGTCCGAAAATTTCGCATCTCACATCAGAGTTACTGGAGTCCATCGAAACGTCAAATAACATAGTATATAAGTAAGGATCGATTAAATACATCACAGGAACAACGCTAATACGTGTTGTTTCGTTTAAAACTATTTCCAGCTCCTGCTGCGTCCAAAAACTCCGTATCTCACTTCAGAATTACTAGAGTCCATCGAAACGTCAAATAACATGATAGATGAGTAAGGATCGATTAGATACATCACAGGAACAACGCTAATACGTGTTGTTTCGTTCAAAACTATTTCCAGCTACTGCTGCGTCCGAAAATTTCGCATCTCACATCAGAGTTACTGGAGTCCATCGAAACGTCAAATAACATAGTAGATAAGTAAGGATCGATTAGATACATCACAGGAACAACGCTAATACGTGTTGTTTCGTTTAAGACTATTTCCAGCTTCTGCTGCGTCCGAAAACGTCGTATCTCACATAAGAGTTACTGGAGTCCATCGAAACGACAAATAACATGATAGATGAGTAAGGATCGATTGGATACATCACAGGAACATCGCTAATGCGTGTTGTTTCGTTTAAAACTATTTCCAGCTTCTGCTGCGTCCGAAAACGTCGTATCTCACATCAGAGTTACTGGAGTCCATCCAAACGTCAAATAACATGTTAGATAAGTAAGGATCGCTTAGATACATCACAGGAACAACGCTAATACGTGTTGTTTCGTTCAAAACTATTTCCAGCTACTGCTGCGTCCGAGAACTTTGTATCTCACATCAGAGTTACTGGAGTCCATCCAAACGTCAAATAACATGATAGATGAGTAAGGATCGATTAGATACATCACAGGAACAACGCTAATACGTGTTGTTTCGTTTAAAACTATTTCCAGCTCCTGCTGCGTCCAAAAACTTCGTATCTCACATCAGAGTTACTAGAGTCCATCGAAACGTCAAATAACATGATAGATGAGTAAGGATCGATTAGATACATCACAGGAACAACGCTAATGCGTGTTGTTTCATTTAAAACTATTTGCAGCTTCTGCTGCGTCCGAAAATTTCGCATCTCACATCAGAGTTACTGGAGTCCATCGAAACGTCAAATAACATAGTAGATAAGTAAGGATCGATTAGATACATCACAGGAACAACGCTAATACGTGTTGTTTCGTTTAAAACTATTTCCAGCTCCTGCTGCGTCCAAAAACTTCGTATCTCACTTCAGAATTACTAGAGTCCATCGAAACGTCAAATAACATGATAGATGAGTAAGGATCGATTAGATACATCACAGGAACAACGCTAATGCGTGTTGTTTCGTTTAAAACTATTTCCAGCTTCTGCTGCGTCCGAAAATTTCGTATCTCACATCAGAGTTACTGGAGTCCATCGAAACTTCAAATAACATAGTAGATAAGTAAGGATCGATTAGAACCATCACAGGAACAACGCTAATACGTGTTGTTTCGTTTAAAACTATTTCCAGCTCCTGCTGCGTCCAAAAACTTTGTATCTCACATCAGAGTTACTGGAGTCCATCCAAAAGTAAAATAACATGATAGATGAGTAAGGATCGATTAGATACATCACAGGAACATCGCTAATGCGAGTTGTTTCGTTTAAAACTATTTCCAGCTCCTGCTGCGTCCAAAAACTTTGTATTTCATATCAGAGTTACTGGAGTCCATCCAAACGTAAAGTAACATGATAGATGAGTAAGGATCGATTAGATACATCACAGGAACATCGCTAATGCGTGTTGTTTCGTTTAAGACTATTTCCAGCTTCTGCTGCGTCCGAAGACGTCGTATCTCACATCAGAGTTACTGGAGTCCATCCAAACGTCAAATAACATGTTAGATAAGTAAGGATCGCTTAGATACATCACAGGAACAACGCTAATACGTGTTGTTTCGTTCAAAACTATTTCCAGCTACTGCTGCGTCCGAGAACTTTGTGTCTCACATCAGAGTTACTGGAGTCCATCCAAACGTCAAATAACATGATAGATGAGTAAGGATCGATTAGATACATCACAGGAACAACGCTAATACGTGTTGTTTCGTTTAAAACTATTTCCAGCTCCACATCAGAGTTACTGGAGTCCATCGAAACGTCAAATAACATAGTAGATAAGTAAGGATCGCTTAGATACATCACAGGAACAACGCTAATACGTGTTGTTTCGTTCAAAACTATTTCCAGCTACTGCTGCGTCCGAGAACTTTGTATCTCACATCAGAGTTACTGGAGTCCATCCAAACGTCAAATAACATGATAGATGAGTAAGGATCGATTAGATACATCACAGGAACAACGCTAATACGTGTTGTTTCGTTTAAAACTATTTCCAGCTCCACATCAGAGTTACTGGAGTCCATCGAAACGTCAAATAACATAGTAGATAAGTAAGGATCGCTTAGATACATCACAGGAACAACGCTAATACGTGTTGTTTCGTTCAAAACTATTTCCAGCTACTGCTGCGTCCGAGAACTTTGTATCTCACATCAGAGTTACTGGAGTCCATCCAAACGTCAAATAACATGATAGATGAGTAAGGATCGCTTAGATACATCACAGGAACAACGCTAATGCGTGTTGTTTCGTTTAAAACTATTTCCAGCTTCTGCTGCGTCCGAAAACGTCGTATCTCACATAAGAGTTACTGGATTCCATCGAAACGACAAATAACATGATAGATGTGTAAGGATCGATTAGATACATCACAGGAACATCGCTAATGCGTGTTGTTTCGTTTAAAACTATTTCCAGCTTCTGCTGCGTCCGAAAACGTCGTATCTCACATCAGAGTTACTGGAGTCCATCCAAACGTCAAATAACATGTTAGATAAGTAAGGATCGCTTAGATACATCACAGGAACAACGCTAATACGTGTTGTTTCGTTCAAAACTAATTCCAGCTACTGCTGCGTCCGAGAACTTTGTGTCTCACATCAGAGTTACTGGAGTCCATCCAAACGTCAAATAACATGTTAGATAAGTAAGGATCGTTTAGATACATCACAGGAACAACGCTAATACGTGTTGTTTCGTTCAAAACTATTTCCAGCTTCTGCTGCGTCCTAGAACTTTGTATCTCACCTCAGAGTTACTGGTGTCCGTCCAAACGTCAAATAACATGATAGATGAGTAAGGGTCGATTAGATACATCACAGGAACAACGCTAATGCGTGTTGTTTCGTTTAAAACTATTTCCAGCTTCTGCTGCGTCCGAAAACGTCGTATCTCACATAAGAGTTACTGGAGTCCATCGAAACGTCAAATAACATAGTAGATAAGTAAGGATCGATTAGATACATCACAGGAACAACGCTAATACGTGTTGTTTCGTTTAAGACTGTTTCCAGCTTCTGCTGCGTCCGAAAACGTCGTATCTCACATAAGAGTTACTGGAGTCCATCGAAACGACAAATAACATGATAGATGAGTAAGGATCGATTAGATACATCACAGGAACATCGCTAATGCGTGTTGTTTCGTTTAAAACTATTTCCAGCTTCTGCTGCGTCCGAAAACGTCGTATCTCACATCAGAGTTACTGGAGTCCATCCAAACGTCAAATAACATGTTAGATAAGTAAGGATCGCTTAGATACATCACAGGAACAACGCTAATACGTGTTGTTTCATTCAAAACTATTTCCAGCTACTGCTGCGTCCGAAAATTTCGCATCTCACATCAGAGTTACTGGAGTCCATCGAAACGTCAAATAACATAGTAGATAAGTAAGGATCGATTAGATACATCACAGGAACAACGCTAATACGTGTTGTTTCGTTTAAAACTATTTCCAGCTCCTGCTGCGTCCAAAAACTTCGTATCTCACTTCAGAATTACTAGAGTCCATCGAAACGTCAAATAACATGATAGATGAGTAAGGATCGATTAGATACATCACAGGAACAACGCTAATGCGTGTTGTTTCGTTTAAAACTATTTCCAGCTTCTGCTGCGTCCGAAAACGTCGTATCTCACATAAGAGTTACTGGAGTCCATCGAAACGACAAATAACATGATAGATGAGTAAGGATCGATTGGATACATCACAGGAACATCGCTAATGCGTGTTGTTTCGTTTAAAACTATTTCCAGCTTCTGCTGCGTCCGAAAACGTCGTATCTCACATCAGAGTTACTGGAGTCCATCCAAACGTCAAATAACATGTTAGATAAGTAAGGATCGCTTAGATACATCACAGGAACAACGCTAATACGTGTTGTTTCGTTCAAAACTATTTCCAGCTACTGCTGCGTCCGAGAACTTTGTATCTCACATCAGAGTTACTGGAGTCCATCCAAACGTCAAATAACATGATAGATGAGTAAGGATCAATTAGATACATCACAGGAACAACGCTAATACGTGTTGTTTCGTTTAAAACTATTTCCAGCTCCTGCTGCGTCCAAAAACTTCGTATCTCACATCAGAGTTACTAGAGTCCATCGAAACGTCAAATAACATGATAGATGAGTAAGGATCGATTAGATACATCACAGGAACAACGCTAATGCGTGTTGTTTCATTTAAAACTATTTGCAGCTTCTGCTGCGTCCGAAAATTTCGCATCTCACATCAGAGTTACTGGAGTCCATCGAAACGTCAAATAACATAGTAGATAAGTAAGGATCGATTAGATACATCACAGGAACAACGCTAATACGTGTTGTTTCGTTTAAAACTATTTCCAGCTCCTGCTGCGTCCAAAAACTTCGTATCTCACTTCAGAATTACTAGAGTCCATCGAAACGTCAAATAACATGATAGATGAGTAAGGATCGATTAGATACATCACAGGAACAACGCTAATGCGTGTTGTTTCGTTTAAAACTATTTCCAGCTTCTGCTGCGTCCGAAAATTTCGTATCTCACATCAGAGTTACTGGAGTCCATCCAAACGTCAAATAACATGTTAGATAAGTAAGGATCGTTTAGATACATCACAGGAACAACGCCAATGCGTGTTGTTTCGTTTAAAACTATTTCCAGCTTCTGCTGCGTCCGAAAATTTCGTATCTCACATCAGAGTTACTGGAGTCCATCGAAACGTCAAATAACATAGTAGATAAGTAAGGATCGATTAGATACATCACAGGAACAACGCTAATACGTGTTGTTTCGTTCAAAACTATTTCCAGCTTCTGCTGCGTCCGAGAACTTTGTATCTCACATCAGAGTTACTGGAGTCCATCCAAACGTAAAATAACATGATAGATGAGTAAGGATCGATTAGATACATCACAGGAACATCGCTAATGCTTGTTGTTTCGTTTAAAACTATTTCCAGCTTCTGCTGCGTCCAAAAACTTTGTATCTCATATCAGAGTTACTGGAGTCCATCCAAACGTAAAATAACATGATAGATGAGTAAGGATTGCTTAGATACATCACAGGAACAACGCTAATACGTGTTGTTTCGTTCAAAACTATTTCCAGCTACTGCTGCGTCCGAGAACTTTGTGTCTCACATCAGAGTTACTGGAGTCCATCCAAACGTCAAATAACATGATAGATGAGTAAGGATCGATTAGATACATCACAGGAACAACGCTAATACGTGTTGTTTCGTTTAAAACTATTTCCAGCTCCACATCAGAGTTACTGGAGTCCATCGAAACGTCAAATAACATAGTAGATAAGTAAGGATCGCTTAGATACATCACAGGAACAACGCTAATACGTGTTGTTTCGTTCAAAACTATTTCCAGCTACTGCTGCGTCCGAGAACTTTGTATCTCACATCAGAGTTACTGGAGTCCATCCAAACGTCAAATAACATGATAGATGAGTAAGGATCGATTAGATACATCACAGGAACAACGCTAATACGTGTTGTTTCGTTTAAAACTATTTCCAGCTCCACATCAGAGTTACTGGAGTCCATCGAAACGTCAAATAACATAGTAGATAAGTAAGGATCGCTTAGATACATCACAGGAACAACGCTAATACGTGTTGTTTCGTTCAAAACTATTTCCAGCTCCTGCTGCGTCCAAAAACTTCGTATCTCACTTCAGAAATACTAGAGTCCATCGAAACGTCAAATAACATGATAGATGAGTAAGGATCGATTAGATACATCACAGGAACAACGCTAATGCGTGTTGTTTCGTTTAAAACTATTTCCAGCTTCTGCTGCGTCCGAAAATTTCGTATCTCACATCAGAGTTACTGGAGTCCATCGAAACTTCAAATAACATAGTAGATAAGTAAGGATCGATTAGAACCATCACAGGAACAACGCTAATACGTGTTGTTTCGTTCAAAACTATTTCCAGCTTCTGCTGCGTCCGAGAACTTTGTATCTCACATCAGAGTTACTGGAGTCCATCCAAACGTCAAATAACATGATAGATGAGTAAGGATCGATTAGATACATCACAGGAACAACGCTAATACGTGTTGTTTCGTTTAAAACTATTTCCAGCTCCTGCTGCGTCCAAAAACTTCGTATCACATCAGAGTTACTAGAGTCCATCGAAACGTCAAATAACATGATAGATGAGTAAGGATCGATTAGATACATCACAGGAACAACGCTAATGCGTGTTGTTTCATTTAAAACTATTTGCAGCTTCTGCTGCGTCCGAAAATTTCGCATCTCACATCAGAGTTACTGGAGTCCATCGAAACGTCAAATAACATAGTATATAAGTAAGGATCGATTAAATACATCACAGGAACAACGCTAATACGTGTTGTTTCGTTTAAAACTATTTCCAGCTCCTGCTGCGTCCAAAAACTCCGTATCTCACTTCAGAATTACTAGAGTCCATCGAAACGTCAAATAACATGATAGATGAGTAAGGATCGATTAGATACATCACAGGAACAACGCTAATACGTGTTGTTTCGTTCAAAACTATTTCCAGCTACTGCTGCGTCCGAAAATTTCGCATCTCACATCAGAGTTACTGGAGTCCATCGAAACGTCAAATAACATAGTAGATAAGTAAGGATCGATTAGATACATCACAGGAACAACGCTAATACGTGTTGTTTCGTTTAAGACTATTTCCAGCTTCTGCTGCGTCCGAAAACGTCGTATCTCACATAAGAGTTACTGGAGTCCATCGAAACGACAAATAACATGATAGATGAGTAAGGATCGATTGGATACATCACAGGAACATCGCTAATGCGTGTTGTTTCGTTTAAAACTATTTCCAGCTTCTGCTGCGTCCGAAAACGTCGTATCTCACATCAGAGTTACTGGAGTCCATCCAAACGTCAAATAACATGTTAGATAAGTAAGGATCGCTTAGATACATCACAGGAACAACGCTAATACGTGTTGTTTCGTTCAAAACTATTTCCAGCTACTGCTGCGTCCGAGAACTTTGTATCTCACATCAGAGTTACTGGAGTCCATCCAAACGTCAAATAACATGATAGATGAGTAAGGATCGATTAGATACATCACAGGAACAACGCTAATACGTGTTGTTTCGTTTAAAACTATTTCCAGCTCCTGCTGCGTCCAAAAACTTCGTATCTCACATCAGAGTTACTAGAGTCCATCGAAACGTCAAATAACATGATAGATGAGTAAGGATCGATTAGATACATCACAGGAACAACGCTAATGCGTGTTGTTTCATTTAAAACTATTTGCAGCTTCTGCTGCGTCCGAAAATTTCGCATCTCACATCAGAGTTACTGGAGTCCATCGAAACGTCAAATAACATAGTAGATAAGTAAGGATCGATTAGATACATCACAGGAACAACGCTAATACGTGTTGTTTCGTTTAAAACTATTTCCAGCTCCTGCTGCGTCCAAAAACTTCGTATCTCACTTCAGAATTACTAGAGTCCATCGAAACGTCAAATAACATGATAGATGAGTAAGGATCGATTAGATACATCACAGGAACAACGCTAATGCGTGTTGTTTCGTTTAAAACTATTTCCAGCTTCTGCTGCGTCCGAAAATTTCGTATCTCACATCAGAGTTACTGGAGTCCATCGAAACTTCAAATAACATAGTAGATAAGTAAGGATCGATTAGAACCATCACAGGAACAACGCTAATACGTGTTGTTTCGTTTAAAACTATTTCCAGCTCCTGCTGCGTCCAAAAACTTTGTATCTCACATCAGAGTTACTGGAGTCCATCCAAAAGTAAAATAACATGATAGATGAGTAAGGATCGATTAGATACATCACAGGAACATCGCTAATGCGAGTTGTTTCGTTTAAAACTATTTCCAGCTCCTGCTGCGTCCAAAAACTTTGTATTTCATATCAGAGTTACTGGAGTCCATCCAAACGTAAAGTAACATGATAGATGAGTAAGGATCGATTAGATACATCACAGGAACATCGCTAATGCGTGTTGTTTCGTTTAAGACTATTTCCAGCTTCTGCTGCGTCCGAAGACGTCGTATCTCACATCAGAGTTACTGGAGTCCATCCAAACGTCAAATAACATGTTAGATAAGTAAGGATCGCTTAGATACATCACAGGAACAACGCTAATACGTGTTGTTTCGTTCAAAACTATTTCCAGCTACTGCTGCGTCCGAGAACTTTGTGTCTCACATCAGAGTTACTGGAGTCCATCCAAACGTCAAATAACATGATAGATGAGTAAGGATCGATTAGATACATCACAGGAACAACGCTAATACGTGTTGTTTCGTTTAAAACTATTTCCAGCTCCACATCAGAGTTACTGGAGTCCATCGAAACGTCAAATAACATAGTAGATAAGTAAGGATCGCTTAGATACATCACAGGAACAACGCTAATACGTGTTGTTTCGTTCAAAACTATTTCCAGCTACTGCTGCGTCCGAGAACTTTGTATCTCACATCAGAGTTACTGGAGTCCATCCAAACGTCAAATAACATGATAGATGAGTAAGGATCGATTAGATACATCACAGGAACAACGCTAATACGTGTTGTTTCGTTTAAAACTATTTCCAGCTCCACATCAGAGTTACTGGAGTCCATCGAAACGTCAAATAACATAGTAGATAAGTAAGGATCGCTTAGATACATCACAGGAACAACGCTAATACGTGTTGTTTCGTTCAAAACTATTTCCAGCTACTGCTGCGTCCGAGAACTTTGTATCTCACATCAGAGTTACTGGAGTCCATCCAAACGTCAAATAACATGATAGATGAGTAAGGATCGCTTAGATACATCACAGGAACAACGCTAATGCGTGTTGTTTCGTTTAAAACTATTTCCAGCTTCTGCTGCGTCCGAAAACGTCGTATCTCACATAAGAGTTACTGGATTCCATCGAAACGACAAATAACATGATAGATGTGTAAGGATCGATTAGATACATCACAGGAACATCGCTAATGCGTGTTGTTTCGTTTAAAACTATTTCCAGCTTCTGCTGCGTCCGAAAACGTCGTATCTCACATCAGAGTTACTGGAGTCCATCCAAACGTCAAATAACATGTTAGATAAGTAAGGATCGCTTAGATACATCACAGGAACAACGCTAATACGTGTTGTTTCGTTCAAAACTAATTCCAGCTACTGCTGCGTCCGAGAACTTTGTGTCTCACATCAGAGTTACTGGAGTCCATCCAAACGTCAAATAACATGTTAGATAAGTAAGGATCGTTTAGATACATCACAGGAACAACGCTAATACGTGTTGTTTCGTTCAAAACTATTTCCAGCTTCTGCTGCGTCCTAGAACTTTGTATCTCACCTCAGAGTTACTGGTGTCCGTCCAAACGTCAAATAACATGATAGATGAGTAAGGGTCGATTAGATACATCACAGGAACAACGCTAATGCGTGTTGTTTCGTTTAAAACTATTTCCAGCTTCTGCTGCGTCCGAAAACGTCGTATCTCACATAAGAGTTACTGGAGTCCATCGAAACGTCAAATAACATAGTAGATAAGTAAGGATCGATTAGATACATCACAGGAACAACGCTAATACGTGTTGTTTCGTTTAAGACTGTTTCCAGCTTCTGCTGCGTCCGAAAACGTCGTATCTCACATAAGAGTTACTGGAGTCCATCGAAACGACAAATAACATGATAGATGAGTAAGGATCGATTAGATACATCACAGGAACATCGCTAATGCGTGTTGTTTCGTTTAAAACTATTTCCAGCTTCTGCTGCGTCCGAAAACGTCGTATCTCACATCAGAGTTACTGGAGTCCATCCAAACGTCAAATAACATGTTAGATAAGTAAGGATCGCTTAGATACATCACAGGAACAACGCTAATACGTGTTGTTTCATTCAAAACTATTTCCAGCTACTGCTGCGTCCGAAAATTTCGCATCTCACATCAGAGTTACTGGAGTCCATCGAAACGTCAAATAACATAGTAGATAAGTAAGGATCGATTAGATACATCACAGGAACAACGCTAATACGTGTTGTTTCGTTTAAAACTATTTCCAGCTCCTGCTGCGTCCAAAAACTTCGTATCTCACTTCAGAATTACTAGAGTCCATCGAAACGTCAAATAACATGATAGATGAGTAAGGATCGATTAGATACATCACAGGAACAACGCTAATGCGTGTTGTTTCGTTTAAAACTATTTCCAGCTTCTGCTGCGTCCGAAAACGTCGTATCTCACATAAGAGTTACTGGAGTCCATCGAAACGACAAATAACATGATAGATGAGTAAGGATCGATTGGATACATCACAGGAACATCGCTAATGCGTGTTGTTTCGTTTAAAACTATTTCCAGCTTCTGCTGCGTCCGAAAACGTCGTATCTCACATCAGAGTTACTGGAGTCCATCCAAACGTCAAATAACATGTTAGATAAGTAAGGATCGCTTAGATACATCACAGGAACAACGCTAATACGTGTTGTTTCGTTCAAAACTATTTCCAGCTACTGCTGCGTCCGAGAACTTTGTATCTCACATCAGAGTTACTGGAGTCCATCCAAACGTCAAATAACATGATAGATGAGTAAGGATCAATTAGATACATCACAGGAACAACGCTAATACGTGTTGTTTCGTTTAAAACTATTTCCAGCTCCTGCTGCGTCCAAAAACTTCGTATCTCACATCAGAGTTACTAGAGTCCATCGAAACGTCAAATAACATGATAGATGAGTAAGGATCGATTAGATACATCACAGGAACAACGCTAATGCGTGTTGTTTCATTTAAAACTATTTGCAGCTTCTGCTGCGTCCGAAAATTTCGCATCTCACATCAGAGTTACTGGAGTCCATCGAAACGTCAAATAACATAGTAGATAAGTAAGGATCGATTAGATACATCACAGGAACAACGCTAATACGTGTTGTTTCGTTTAAAACTATTTCCAGCTCCTGCTGCGTCCAAAAACTTCGTATCTCACTTCAGAATTACTAGAGTCCATCGAAACGTCAAATAACATGATAGATGAGTAAGGATCGATTAGATACATCACAGGAACAACGCTAATGCGTGTTGTTTCGTTTAAAACTATTTCCAGCTTCTGCTGCGTCCGAAAATTTCGTATCTCACATCAGAGTTACTGGAGTCCATCCAAACGTCAAATAACATGTTAGATAAGTAAGGATCGTTTAGATACATCACAGGAACAACGCCAATGCGTGTTGTTTCGTTTAAAACTATTTCCAGCTTCTGCTGCGTCCGAAAATTTCGTATCTCACATCAGAGTTACTGGAGTCCATCGAAACGTCAAATAATATAGTAGATAAGTAAGGATCGATTAGATACATCACAGGAACAACGCTAATACGTGTTGTTTCGTTCAAAACTATTTCCAGCTTCTGCTGCGTCCGAGAACTTTGTATCTCACATCAGAGTTACTGGAGTCCATCCAAACGTAAAATAACATGATAGATGAGTAAGGATCGATTAGATACATCACAGGAACATCGCTAATGCTTGTTGTTTCGTTTAAAACTATTTCCAGCTTCTGCTGCGTCCAAAAACTTTGTATCTCATATCAGAGTTACTGGAGTCCATCCAAACGTAAAATAACATGATAGATGAGTAAGGATTGCTTAGATACATCACAGGAACAACGCTAATACGTGTTGTTTCGTTCAAAACTATTTCCAGCTACTGCTGCGTCCGAGAACTTTGTGTCTCACATCAGAGTTACTGGAGTCCATCCAAACGTCAAATAACATGATAGATGAGTAAGGATCGATTAGATACATCACAGGAACAACGCTAATACGTGTTGTTTCGTTTAAAACTATTTCCAGCTCCACATCAGAGTTACTGGAGTCCATCGAAACGTCAAATAACATAGTAGATAAGTAAGGATCGCTTAGATACATCACAGGAACAACGCTAATACGTGTTGTTTCGTTCAAAACTATTTCCAGCTACTGCTGCGTCCGAGAACTTTGTATCTCACATCAGAGTTACTGGAGTCCATCCAAACGTCAAATAACATGATAGATGAGTAAGGATCGATTAGATACATCACAGGAACAACGCTAATACGTGTTGTTTCGTTTAAAACTATTTCCAGCTCCACATCAGAGTTACTGGAGTCCATCGAAACGTCAAATAACATAGTAGATAAGTAAGGATCGCTTAGATACATCACAGGAACAACGCTAATACGTGTTGTTTCGTTCAAAACTATTTCCAGCTCCTGCTGCGTCCAAAAACTTCGTATCTCACTTCAGAATTACTAGAGTCCATCGAAACGTCAAATAACATGATAGATGAGTAAGGATCGATTAGATACATCACAGGAACAACGCTAATGCGTGTTGTTTCGTTTAAAACTATTTCCAGCTTCTGCTGCGTCCGAAAATTTCGTATCTCACATCAGAGTTACTGGAGTCCATCGAAACTTCAAATAACATAGTAGATAAGTAAGGATCGATTAGAACCATCACAGGAACAACGCTAATACGTGTTGTTTCGTTTAAAACTATTTCCAGCTCCTGCTGCGTCCAAAAACTTTGTATCTCACATCAGAGTTACTGGAGTCCATCCAAAAGTAAAATAACATGATAGATGAGTAAGGATCGATTAGATACATCACAGGAACATCGCTAATGCGAGTTGTTTCGTTTAAAACTATTTCCAGCTCCTGCTGCGTCCAAAAACTTTGTATTTCATATCAGAGTTACTGGAGTCCATCCAAACGTAAAGTAACATGATAGATGAGTAAGGATCGATTAGATACATCACAGGAACATCGCTAATGCGTGTTGTTTCGTTTAAGACTATTTCCAGCTTCTGCTGCGTCCGAAGACGTCGTATCTCACATCAGAGTTACTGGAGTCCATCCAAACGTCAAATAACATGTTAGATAAGTAAGGATCGCTTAGATACATCACAGGAACAACGCTAATACGTGTTGTTTCGTTCAAAACTATTTCCAGCTACTGCTGCGTCCGAGAACTTTGTGTCTCACATCAGAGTTACTGGAGTCCATCCAAACGTCAAATAACATGATAGATGAGTAAGGATCGATTAGATACATCACAGGAACAACGCTAATACGTGTTGTTTCGTTTAAAACTATTTCCAGCTCCACATCAGAGTTACTGGAGTCCATCGAAACGTCAAATAACATAGTAGATAAGTAAGGATCGCTTAGATACATCACAGGAACAACGCTAATACGTGTTGTTTCGTTCAAAACTATTTCCAGCTACTGCTGCGTCCGAGAACTTTGTATCTCACATCAGAGTTACTGGAGTCCATCCAAACGTCAAATAACATGATAGATGAGTAAGGATCGATTAGATACATCACAGGAACAACGCTAATACGTGTTGTTTCGTTTAAAACTATTTCCAGCTCCACATCAGAGTTACTGGAGTCCATCGAAACGTCAAATAACATAGTAGATAAGTAAGGATCGCTTAGATACATCACAGGAACAACGCTAATACGTGTTGTTTCGTTCAAAACTATTTCCAGCTACTGCTGCGTCCGAGAACTTTGTATCTCACATCAGAGTTACTGGAGTCCATCCAAACGTCAAATAACATGATAGATGAGTAAGGATCGCTTAGATACATCACAGGAACAACGCTAATGCGTGTTGTTTCGTTTAAAACTATTTCCAGCTTCTGCTGCGTCCGAAAACGTCGTATCTCACATAAGAGTTACTGGATTCCATCGAAACGACAAATAACATGATAGATGTGTAAGGATCGATTAGATACATCACAGGAACATCGCTAATGCGTGTTGTTTCGTTTAAAACTATTTCCAGCTTCTGCTGCGTCCGAAAACGTCGTATCTCACATCAGAGTTACTGGAGTCCATCCAAACGTCAAATAACATGTTAGATAAGTAAGGATCGCTTAGATACATCACAGGAACAACGCTAATACGTGTTGTTTCGTTCAAAACTAATTCCAGCTACTGCTGCGTCCGAGAACTTTGTGTCTCACATCAGAGTTACTGGAGTCCATCCAAACGTCAAATAACATGTTAGATAAGTAAGGATCGTTTAGATACATCACAGGAACAACGCTAATACGTGTTGTTTCGTTCAAAACTATTTCCAGCTTCTGCTGCGTCCTAGAACTTTGTATCTCACCTCAGAGTTACTGGTGTCCGTCCAAACGTCAAATAACATGATAGATGAGTAAGGGTCGATTAGATACATCACAGGAACAACGCTAATGCGTGTTGTTTCGTTTAAAACTATTTCCAGCTTCTGCTGCGTCCGAAAACGTCGTATCTCACATAAGAGTTACTGGAGTCCATCGAAACGTCAAATAACATAGTAGATAAGTAAGGATCGATTAGATACATCACAGGAACAACGCTAATACGTGTTGTTTCGTTTAAGACTGTTTCCAGCTTCTGCTGCGTCCGAAAACGTCGTATCTCACATAAGAGTTACTGGAGTCCATCGAAACGACAAATAACATGATAGATGAGTAAGGATCGATTAGATACATCACAGGAACATCGCTAATGCGTGTTGTTTCGTTTAAAACTATTTCCAGCTTCTGCTGCGTCCGAAAACGTCGTATCTCACATCAGAGTTACTGGAGTCCATCCAAACGTCAAATAACATGTTAGATAAGTAAGGATCGCTTAGATACATCACAGGAACAACGCTAATACGTGTTGTTTCATTCAAAACTATTTCCAGCTACTGCTGCGTCCGAAAATTTCGCATCTCACATCAGAGTTACTGGAGTCCATCGAAACGTCAAATAACATAGTAGATAAGTAAGGATCGATTAGATACATCACAGGAACAACGCTAATACGTGTTGTTTCGTTTAAAACTATTTCCAGCTCCTGCTGCGTCCAAAAACTTCGTATCTCACTTCAGAATTACTAGAGTCCATCGAAACGTCAAATAACATGATAGATGAGTAAGGATCGATTAGATACATCACAGGAACAACGCTAATGCGTGTTGTTTCGTTTAAAACTATTTCCAGCTTCTGCTGCGTCCGAAAACGTCGTATCTCACATAAGAGTTACTGGAGTCCATCGAAACGACAAATAACATGATAGATGAGTAAGGATCGATTGGATACATCACAGGAACATCGCTAATGCGTGTTGTTTCGTTTAAAACTATTTCCAGCTTCTGCTGCGTCCGAAAACGTCGTATCTCACATCAGAGTTACTGGAGTCCATCCAAACGTCAAATAACATGTTAGATAAGTAAGGATCGCTTAGATACATCACAGGAACAACGCTAATACGTGTTGTTTCGTTCAAAACTATTTCCAGCTACTGCTGCGTCCGAGAACTTTGTATCTCACATCAGAGTTACTGGAGTCCATCCAAACGTCAAATAACATGATAGATGAGTAAGGATCAATTAGATACATCACAGGAACAACGCTAATACGTGTTGTTTCGTTTAAAACTATTTCCAGCTCCTGCTGCGTCCAAAAACTTCGTATCTCACATCAGAGTTACTAGAGTCCATCGAAACGTCAAATAACATGATAGATGAGTAAGGATCGATTAGATACATCACAGGAACAACGCTAATGCGTGTTGTTTCATTTAAAACTATTTGCAGCTTCTGCTGCGTCCGAAAATTTCGCATCTCACATCAGAGTTACTGGAGTCCATCGAAACGTCAAATAACATAGTAGATAAGTAAGGATCGATTAGATACATCACAGGAACAACGCTAATACGTGTTGTTTCGTTTAAAACTATTTCCAGCTCCTGCTGCGTCCAAAAACTTCGTATCTCACTTCAGAATTACTAGAGTCCATCGAAACGTCAAATAACATGATAGATGAGTAAGGATCGATTAGATACATCACAGGAACAACGCTAATGCGTGTTGTTTCGTTTAAAACTATTTCCAGCTTCTGCTGCGTCCGAAAATTTCGTATCTCACATCAGAGTTACTGGAGTCCATCCAAACGTCAAATAACATGTTAGATAAGTAAGGATCGTTTAGATACATCACAGGAACAACGCCAATGCGTGTTGTTTCGTTTAAAACTATTTCCAGCTTCTGCTGCGTCCGAAAATTTCGTATCTCACATCAGAGTTACTGGAGTCCATCGAAACGTCAAATAACATAGTAGATAAGTAAGGATCGATTAGATACATCACAGGAACAACGCTAATACGTGTTGTTTCGTTCAAAACTATTTCCAGCTTCTGCTGCGTCCGAGAACTTTGTATCTCACATCAGAGTTACTGGAGTCCATCCAAACGTAAAATAACATGATAGATGAGTAAGGATCGATTAGATACATCACAGGAACATCGCTAATGCTTGTTGTTTCGTTTAAAACTATTTCCAGCTTCTGCTGCGTCCAAAAACTTTGTATCTCATATCAGAGTTACTGGAGTCCATCCAAACGTAAAATAACATGATAGATGAGTAAGGATTGCTTAGATACATCACAGGAACAACGCTAATACGTGTTGTTTCGTTCAAAACTATTTCCAGCTACTGCTGCGTCCGAGAACTTTGTATCTCACATCAGAGTTACTGCAGTCCATCCAAACGTCAAATAACATGATAGATGAGTAAGGATCGATTAGATACATCACAGGAACAACGCTAATACGTGTTGTTTCGTTTAAAACTATTTCCAGCTACTGCTGCGTCCGAGAACTTTGTGTCTCACATCAGAGTTACTGGAGTCCATCCAAACGTCAAATAACATGATAGATGAGTAAGGATCGATTAGATACATCACAGGAACAACGCTAATACGTGTTGTTTCGTTTAAAACTATTTCCAGCTCCACATCAGAGTTACTGGAGTCCATCGAAACGTCAAATAACATAGTAGATAAGTAAGGATCGCTTAGATACATCACAGGAACAACGCTAATACGTGTTGTTTCGTTCAAAACTATTTCCAGCTACTGCTGCGTCCGAGAACTTTGTATCTCACATCAGAGTTACTGGAGTCCATCCAAACGTCAAATAACATGATAGATGAGTAAGGATCGATTAGATACATCACAGGAACAACGCTAATACGTGTTGTTTCGTTTAAAACTATTTCCAGCTCCACATCAGAGTTACTGGAGTCCATCGAAACGTCAAATAACATAGTAGATAAGTAAGGATCGCTTAGATACATCACAGGAACAACGCTAATACGTGTTGTTTCGTTCAAAACTATTTCCAGCTACTGCTGCGTCCGAGAACTTTGTATCTCACATCAGAGTTACTGGAGTCCATCCAAACGTCAAATAACATGATAGATGAGTAAGGATCGCTTAGATACATCACAGGAACAACGCTAATGCGTGTTGTTTCGTTTAAAACTATTTCCAGCTTCTGCTGCGTCCGAAAACGTCGTATCTCACATAAGAGTTACTGGATTCCATCGAAACGACAAATAACATGATAGATGTGTAAGGATCGATTAGATACATCACAGGAACATCGCTAATGCGTGTTGTTTCGTTTAAAACTATTTCCAGCTTCTGCTGCGTCCGAAAACGTCGTATCTCACATCAGAGTTACTGGAGTCCATCCAAACGTCAAATAACATGTTAGATAAGTAAGGATCGCTTAGATACATCACAGGAACAACGCTAATACGTGTTGTTTCGTTCAAAACTAATTCCAGCTACTGCTGCGTCCGAGAACTTTGTGTCTCACATCAGAGTTACTGGAGTCCATCCAAACGTCAAATAACATGTTAGATAAGTAAGGATCGTTTAGATACATCACAGGAACAACGCTAATACGTGTTGTTTCGTTCAAAACTATTTCCAGCTTCTGCTGCGTCCTAGAACTTTGTATCTCACCTCAGAGTTACTGGTGTCCGTCCAAACGTCAAATAACATGATAGATGAGTAAGGGTCGATTAGATACATCACAGGAACAACGCTAATGCGTGTTGTTTCGTTTAAAACTATTTCCAGCTTCTGCTGCGTCCGAAAACGTCGTATCTCACATAAGAGTTACTGGAGTCCATCGAAACGTCAAATAACATAGTAGATAAGTAAGGATCGATTAGATACATCACAGGAACAACGCTAATACGTGTTGTTTCGTTTAAGACTGTTTCCAGCTTCTGCTGCGTCCGAAAACGTCGTATCTCACATAAGAGTTACTGGAGTCCATCGAAACGACAAATAACATGATAGATGAGTAAGGATCGATTAGATACATCACAGGAACATCGCTAATGCGTGTTGTTTCGTTTAAAACTATTTCCAGCTTCTGCTGCGTCCGAAAACGTCGTATCTCACATCAGAGTTACTGGAGTCCATCCAAACGTCAAATAACATGTTAGATAAGTAAGGATCGCTTAGATACATCACAGGAACAACGCTAATACGTGTTGTTTCATTCAAAACTATTTCCAGCTACTGCTGCGTCCGAAAATTTCGCATCTCACATCAGAGTTACTGGAGTCCATCGAAACGTCAAATAACATAGTAGATAAGTAAGGATCGATTAGATACATCACAGGAACAACGCTAATACGTGTTGTTTCGTTTAAAACTATTTCCAGCTCCTGCTGCGTCCAAAAACTTCGTATCTCACTTCAGAATTACTAGAGTCCATCGAAACGTCAAATAACATGATAGATGAGTAAGGATCGATTAGATACATCACAGGAACAACGCTAATGCGTGTTGTTTCGTTTAAAACTATTTCCAGCTTCTGCTGCGTCCGAAAACGTCGTATCTCACATAAGAGTTACTGGAGTCCATCGAAACGACAAATAACATGATAGATGAGTAAGGATCGATTGGATACATCACAGGAACATCGCTAATGCGTGTTGTTTCGTTTAAAACTATTTCCAGCTTCTGCTGCGTCCGAAAACGTCGTATCTCACATCAGAGTTACTGGAGTCCATCCAAACGTCAAATAACATGTTAGATAAGTAAGGATCGCTTAGATACATCACAGGAACAACGCTAATACGTGTTGTTTCGTTCAAAACTATTTCCAGCTACTGCTGCGTCCGAGAACTTTGTATCTCACATCAGAGTTACTGGAGTCCATCCAAACGTCAAATAACATGATAGATGAGTAAGGATCAATTAGATACATCACAGGAACAACGCTAATACGTGTTGTTTCGTTTAAAACTATTTCCAGCTCCTGCTGCGTCCAAAAACTTCGTATCTCACATCAGAGTTACTAGAGTCCATCGAAACGTCAAATAACATGATAGATGAGTAAGGATCGATTAGATACATCACAGGAACAACGCTAATGCGTGTTGTTTCATTTAAAACTATTTGCAGCTTCTGCTGCGTCCGAAAATTTCGCATCTCACATCAGAGTTACTGGAGTCCATCGAAACGTCAAATAACATAGTAGATAAGTAAGGATCGATTAGATACATCACAGGAACAACGCTAATACGTGTTGTTTCGTTTAAAACTATTTCCAGCTCCTGCTGCGTCCAAAAACTTCGTATCTCACTTCAGAATTACTAGAGTCCATCGAAACGTCAAATAACATGATAGATGAGTAAGGATCGATTAGATACATCACAGGAACAACGCTAATGCGTGTTGTTTCGTTTAAAACTATTTCCAGCTTCTGCTGCGTCCGAAAATTTCGTATCTCACATCAGAGTTACTGGAGTCCATCCAAACGTCAAATAACATGTTAGATAAGTAAGGATCGTTTAGATACATCACAGGAACAACGCCAATGCGTGTTGTTTCGTTTAAAACTATTTCCAGCTTCTGCTGCGTCCGAAAATTTCGTATCTCACATCAGAGTTACTGGAGTCCATCGAAACGTCAAATAACATAGTAGATAAGTAAGGATCGATTAGATACATCACAGGAACAACGCTAATACGTGTTGTTTCGTTCAAAACTATTTCCAGCTTCTGCTGCGTCCGAGAACTTTGTATCTCACATCAGAGTTACTGGAGTCCATCCAAACGTAAAATAACATGATAGATGAGTAAGGATCGATTAGATACATCACAGGAACATCGCTAATGCTTGTTGTTTCGTTTAAAACTATTTCCAGCTTCTGCTGCGTCCAAAAACTTTGTATCTCATATCAGAGTTACTGGAGTCCATCCAAACGTAAAATAACATGATAGATGAGTAAGGATTGCTTAGATACATCACAGGAACAACGCTAATACGTGTTGTTTCGTTCAAAACTATTTCCAGCTACTGCTGCGTCCGAGAACTTTGTATCTCACATCAGAGTTACTGCAGTCCATCCAAACGTCAAATAACATGATAGATGAGTAAGGATCGATTAGATACATCACAGGAACAACGCTAATACGTGTTGTTTCGTTTAAAACTATTTCCAGCTCCTGCTGCGTCCAAAAACTTCGTATCTCACATCAGAGTTACTAGAGTCCATCGAAACGTCAAATAACATGATAGGTGAGTAAGGATCGATTAGATACATCACAGGAACAACGCTAATGCGTGTTGTTTCATTTAAAACTATTTGCAGCTTCTGTTGCGTCCGAAAATTTCGTATCTCACATCAGAGTTACTGGAGTCCATCGAAACGTCAAATAACATAGTAGATAAGTAAGGATCGATTAGATACATCACAGGAACAACGCTAATACGTGTTGTTTCGTTCAAAACTATTTCCAGCTTCTGCTGCGTCCGAGAACTTTGTAGCTCATATCAGAGTTACTGGAGTCCATTCAAACGTCAAATAACATGCTAGGTAAGTAAGGATCTATTAGATACATCACAGGAACAACGCTAATACGTGTTGTTTCGTTTAAAACTGTTTCCAACACCTGCTGCGTCCAAAAACTTTGTATCTCACATCAGAGTTACTGGAGTCCATCCAAACGTAAAATAACATGATAGATGAGTAAGGATCGATTAGATACATCACAGGAACATCGCTAATGCGTGTTGTTTCGTTTAAAACTATTTCCAGCTTCTGCTGCGTCCGAAAACGTCGTATCTCCCATAAGAGTTACTGGAGTCCATCGAAACGACAAATAACATGATAGATGAGTAAGGATCGATTAGATACATCACAGGAACATCGCTAATGCGTGTTGTTTCGTTTAAAACTATTTGCAGCTTCTGCTGCGTCCGAAAATTTCGCATCTCACATCAGAGTTACTGGAGTCCATCGAAACGTCAAATAACATAGTAGATAAGTAAGGATCGATTAGATACATCACAGGAACAACGCTAATACGTGTTGTTTCGTTTAAGACTATTTCCAGCTTCTGCTGCGTCCGAAAACGTCGTATCTCACATAAGAGTTACTGGAGTCCATCGAAACGACAAATAACATGATAGATGAGTAAGGATCGATTAGATACATCACAGGAACATCGCTAATGCGTGTTGTTTCGTTTAAAACTATTTCCAGCTTCTGATGCGTCCGAAAACGTCGTATCTCACATCAGAGTTACTTTAGTCCATCCAAACGTCAAATAACATGTTAGATAAGTAAGGATCGCTTAGATACATCACAGGAACAACGCTAATACGTGTTGTTTCGTTCAAAACTATTTCCAGCTACTGCTGCGTCCGAGAGCTTTGTATCTCACATCAGAGTTACTGGAGTCCATCCAAACGTCAAATAACATGATAGATGAGTAAGGATCGATTAGATACATCACAGGAACAACGCTAATACGTGTTGTTTCGTTTAAAACTATTTCCAGCTCCTGCTGCGTCCAAAAACTTCGTATCTCACTTCAGAATTACTAGAGTCCATCGAAACGTCAAATAACATGATAGATGAGTAAGGATCGATTAGATACATCACAGGAACAACGCATTAGCGTTGTTCCTGTGCATTAGCGTGTTGTTTCGTTTAAAACTATTTCCAGCTTCTGCTGCGTCCGAAAACGTCGTATCTCACATAAGAGTTACTGGAGTCCATCGAAACGACAAATAACATGATAGATGAGTAAGGATCGATTGGATACATCACAGGAACATCGCTAATGCGTGTTGTTTCGTTTAAAACTATTTCCAGCTTCTGCTGCGTCCGAAAACGTCGTATCTCACATCAGAGTTACTGGAGTCCATCCAAACGTCAAATAACATGTTAGATAAGTAAGGATCGCTTAGATACATCACAGGAACAACGCTAATACGTGTTGTTTCGTTCAAAACTATTTCCAGCTACTGCTGCGTCCGAGAACTTTGTATCTCACATCAGAGTTACTGGAGTCCATCCAAACGTCAAATAACATGATAGATGAGTAAGGATCGATTAGATACATCACAGGAACAACGCTAATACGTGTTGTTTCGTTTAAAACTATTTCCAGCTCCTGCTGCGTCCAAAAACTTCGTATCTCACATCAGAGTTACTAGAGTCCATCGAAACGTCAAATAACATGATAGATGAGTAAGGATCGATTAGATACATCACAGGAACAACGCTAATGCGTGTTGTTTCATTTAAAACTATTTGCAGCTTCTGCTGCGTCCGAAAATTTCGCATCTCACATCAGAGTTACTGGAGTCCATCGAAACGTCAAATAACATAGTAGATAAGTAAGGATCGATTAGATACATCACAGGAACAACGCTAATACGTGTTGTTTCGTTTAAAACTATTTCCAGCTCCTGCTGCGTCCAAAAACTTCGTATCTCACTTCAGAATTACTAGAGTCCATCGAAACGTCAAATAACATGATAGATGAGTAAGGATCGATTAGATACATCACAGGAACAACGCTAATGCGTGTTGTTTCGTTTAAAACTATTTCCAGCTTCTGCTGCGTCCGAAAATTTCGTATCTCACATCAGAGTTACTGGAGTCCATCCAAACGTCAAATAACATGTTAGATAAGTAAGGATCGTTTAGATACATCACAGGAACAACGCTAATGCGTGTTGTTTCGTTTAAAACTATTTCCAGCTTCTGCTGCGTCCGAAAATTTCGTATCTCACATCAGAGTTACTGGAGTCCATCGAAACGTCAAATAACATAGTAGATAAGTAAGGATCGATTAGATACATCACAGGAACAACGCTAATACGTGTTGTTTCGTTCAAAACTATTTCCAGCTTCTGCTGCGTCCGAGAACTTTGTATCTCACATCAGAGTTACTGGAGTCCATTCAAACGTCAAATAACATGCTAGGTAAGTAAGGATCTATTAGATACATCACAGGAACAACGCTAATACGTGTTGTTTCGTTTAAAACTGTTTCCAGCACCTGCTGCGTCCAAAAACTTTGTATCTCACATCAGAGTTACTGGAGTCCATCCAAACGTAAAATAACATGATAGATGAGTAAGGATCGATAAGATACATCACAGGAACATCGCTAATGCGTGTTGTTTCGTTTAAAACTATTTCCAGCTTCTGCTGCGTCCGAAAACGTCGTATCTCACATAAGAGTTACTGGAGTCCATCGAAACGACAAATAACATGATAGATGAGTAAGGATCGATTAGATACATCACAGGAACATCGCTAATGCGTGTTGTTTCGTTTAAAACTATTTCCAGCTTCTGCTGCGTCCGAAAACGTCGTATCTCACATCAGAGTTACTAGAGTCCATCGAAATGTCAAATAACATGATAGATGAGTAAGGATCGATTAGATACATCACAGGAACAACGCTAATACGTGTTGTTTCGTTCAAAACTATTTCCAGCTACTGCTGCGTCCGAGAACTTTGTATCTCACATCAGAGTTACTGGAGTCCATCCAAACGTCAAATAACATGATAGATGAGTAAGGATCGCTTAGATACATCACAGGAACAACGCTAATGCGTGTTGTTTCGTTTAAAACTATTTCCAGCTTCTGCTGCGTCCGAAAACGTCGTATCTCACATAAGAGTTACTGGATTCCATCGAAACGACAAATAACATGATAGATGAGTAAGGATCGATTAGATACATCACAGGAACATCGCTAATGCGTGTTGTTTCGTTTAAAACTATTTCCAGCTTCTGCTGCGTCCGAAAACGTCGTATCTCACATCAGAGTTACTGGAGTCCATCCAAACGTCAAATAACATGTTAGATAAGTAAGGATCGCTTAGATACATCACAGGAACAACGCTAATACGTGTTGTTTCGTTCAAAACTAATTCCAGCTACTGCTGCGTCCGAGAACTTTGTGTCTCACATCAGAGTTACTGGAGTCCATCCAAACGTCAAATAACATGTTAGATAAGTAAGGATCGTTTAGATACATCACAGGAACAACGCTAATACGTGTTGTTTCGTTTAAGACTATTTCCAGCTTCTGCTGCGTCCGAAAACGTCGTATCTCACATAAGAGTTACTGGAGTCCATCGAAACGACAAATAACATGATAGATGAGTAAGGATCGATTAGATACATCACAGGAACATCGCTAATGCGTGTTGTTTCGTTTAAAACTATTTCCAGCTTCTGCTGCGTCCGAAAACGTCGTATCTCACATCAGAGTTACTAGAGTCCATCGAAACGTCAAATAACATGATAGATGAGTAAGGATCGATTAGATACATTACAGGAACAACGCTAATGCGTGTTGTTTCATTTAAAACTATTTGCAGCTTCTGCTGCGTCCGAAAATTTCGCATCTCACATCAGAGATACTGGAGTCCATCGAAACGTCAAATAACATAGTAGATAAGTAAGGATCGATTAGATACATCACAGGAACAACGCTAATACGTGTTGTTTCGTTTAAAACTATTTCCAGCTCCTGCTGCGTCCAAAAACTTCGTATCTCACTTCAGAATTACTAGAGTCCATCGAAACGTCAAATAACATGATAGATGAGTAAGGATCGATTAAATACATCACAGGAACAACGCTAATGCGTGTTGTTTCGTTTAAAACTATTTCCAGCTTCTGCTGCGTCCGAGAACTTTGTATCTCACATCAGAGTTACTGGAGTCCATTCAAACGTCAACTAACATGCTAGGTAAGTAAGGATCTATTAGATACATCACAGGAACAACGCTAATACGTGTTGTTTCGTTTAAAACTATTTCCAGCACCTGCTGCGTCCAAAAACTTTGTATCTCACATCAGAGTTACTGGAGTCCATCCAAACGTAAAATAACATGATAGATGAGTAAGGATCGATTAGATACATCACAGGAACATCGCTAATGCGAGTTGTTTCGTTTAAAACTATTTCCAGCTCCTGCTGCGTCCAAAAACTTTGTATTTCATATCAGAGTTACTGGAGTCCATCCAAACGTAAAATAACATGATAGATGAGTAAGGATCGATTAGATACATCACAGGAACATCGCTAATGCGTGTTGTTTCGTTTAAAACTATTTCCAGCTTCTGCTGCGTCCGAAAACGTCGTATCTCACATAAGAGTTACTGGAGTCCATCGAAACGACAAATAACATGATAGATGAGTAAGGATCGATTAGATACATCACAGGAACATCGCTAATGCGTGTTGTTTCGTTTAAAACTATTTCCAGCTTCTGCTGCGTCCGAAAACGTCGTATCTCACATCAGAGTTACTGGAGTCCATCCAAACGTCAAATAACATGTTAGATAAGTAAGGATCGCTTAGATACATCACAGGAACAACGCTAATACGTGTTGTTTCGTTCAAAACTATTTCCAGCTACTGCTGCGTCCGAGAACTTTGTATCTCACATCAGAGTTACTGGAGTTCATCCAAACGTCAAATAACATGATAGATGAGTAAGGATCGATTAGATACATCACAGGAACAACGCTAATACGTGTTGTTTCGTTTAAAACTATTTCCAGCTCCTGCTGCGTCCAAAAACTTCGTATCTCACATCAGAGTTACTAGAGTCCATCGAAACGTCAAATAACATGATAGATGAGTAAGGATCGATTAGATACATCACAGGAACAACGCTAATGCGTGTTGTTTCATTTAAAACTATTTGCAGCTTCTGCTGCGTCCGAAAATTTCGCATCTCACATCAGAGTTACTGGAGTCCATCGAAACGTCAAATAACATAGTAGATAAGTAAGGATCGATTAGATACATCACAGGAACAACGCTAATACGTGTTGTTTCGTTTAAGACTATTTCCAGCTTCTGCTGCGTCCGAAAACGTCGTATCTCACATAAGAGTTACTGGAGTCCATCGAAACGACAAATAACATGATAGATGAGTAAGGATCGATTAGATACATCACAGGAACATCGCTAATGCGTGTTGTTTCGTTTAAAACTATTTCCAGCTTCTGCTGCGTCCGAAAACGTCGTATCTCACATCAGAGTTACTGGAGTCCATCCAAACGTCAAATAACATGTTAGATAAGTAAGGATCGCTTAGATACATCACAGGAACAACGCTAATACGTGTTGTTTCGTTCAAAACTATTTCCAGCTTCTGCTGCGTCCGAAAATTTCGTATCTCACATCAGAGTTACTGGAGTCCATCCAAACGTCAAATAACATGTTAGATAAGTAAGGATCGTTTAGATACATCACAGGAACAACGCTAATGCGTGTTGTTTCGTTTAAAACTATTTCCAGCTTCTGCTGCGTCCGAAAATTTCGTATCTCACATCAGAGTTACTGGAGTCCATCGAAACGTCAAATAACATAGTAGATAAGTAAGGATCGATTAGATACATCACAGGAACAACGCTAATACGTGTTGTTTCGTTCAAAACTATTTCCAGCTTCTGCTGCGTCCGAGAACTTTGTATCTCACATCAGAGTTACTGGAGTCCATTCAAACGTCAAATAACATGCTAGGTAAGTAAGGATCTATTAGATACATCACAGGAACAACGCTAATACGTGTTGTTTCGTTTAAAACTGTTTCCAGCACCTGCTGCGTCCAAAAACTTTGTATCTCACATCAGAGTTACTGGAGTCCATCCAAACGTAAAATAACATGATAGATGAGTAAGGATCGATAAGATACATCACAGGAACATCGCTAATGCGTGTTGTTTCGTTTAAAACTATTTCCAGCTTCTGCTGCGTCCGAAAACGTCGTATCTCACATAAGAGTTACTGGAGTCCATCGAAACGACAAATAACATGATAGATGAGTAAGGATCGATTAGATACATCACAGGAACATCGCTAATGCGTGTTGTTTCGTTTAAAACTATTTCCAGCTTCTGCTGCGTCCGAAAACGTCGTATCTCACATCAGAGTTACTAGAGTCCATCGAAATGTCAAATAACATGATAGATGAGTAAGGATCGATTAGATACATCACAGGAACAACGCTAATGCGTGTTGTTTCATTTAAAATTATTTGCAGCTTCTGCTGCGTCCGAAAATTTCGCATCTCACATCAGAGTTACTGGAGTCCATCGAAACGTCAAATAACATAGTAGATAAGTAAGGATCGATTAGATACATCACAGGAACAACGCTAATACGTGTTGTTTCGTTTAAGACTATTTCCAGCTTCTGCTGCGTCCGAAAACGTCGTATCTCACATAAGAGTTACTGGAGTCCATCGAAACGACAAATAACATGATAGATGAGTAAGGATCGATTAGATACATCACAGGAACATCGCTAATGCGTGTTGTTTCGTTTAAAACTATTTCCAGCTTCTGCTGCGTCCGAAAACGTCGTATCTCACATCAGAGTTACTGGAGTCCATCCAAACGTCAAATAACATGTTAGATAAGTAAGGATCGCTTAGATACATCACAGGAACAACGCTAATACGTGTTGTTTCGTTCAAAACTATTTCCAGCTACTGCTGCGTCCGAGAACTTTGTATCTCACATCAGAGTTACTGGAGTCCATCCAAACGTCAAATAACATGATAGATGAGTAAGGATCGATTAGATACATCACAGGAACAACGCTAATACGTGTTGTTTCGTTTAAAACTATTTCCAGCTCCTGCTGCGTCCAAAAACTTCGTATCTCACATCAGAGTTACTAGAGTCCATCGAAACGTCAAATAACATGATAGATGAGTAAGGATCGATTAGATACATTACAGGAACAACGCTAATGCGTGTTGTTTCATTTAAAACTATTTGCAGCTTCTGCTGCGTCCGAAAATTTCGCATCTCACATCAGAGATACTGGAGTCCATCGAAACGTCAAATAACATAGTAGATAAGTAAGGATCGATTAGATACATCACAGGAACAACGCTAATACGTGTTGTTTCGTTTAAAACTATTTCCAGCTCCTGCTGCGTCCAAAAACTTCGTATCTCACTTCAGAATTACTAGAGTCCATCGAAACGTCAAATAACATGATAGATGAGTAAGGATCGATTAGATACATCACAGGAACAACGCTAATGCGTGTTGTTTCGTTTAAAACTATTTCCAGCTTCTGCTGCGTCCGAGAACTTTGTATCTCACATCAGAGTTACTGGAGTCCATTCAAACGTCAAATAACATGCTAGGTAAGTAAGGATCTATTAGATACATCACAGGAACAACGCTAATACGTGTTGTTTCGTTTAAAACTATTTCCAGCACCTGCTGCGTCCAAAAACTTTGTATCTCACATCAGAGTTACTGGAGTCCATCCAAACGTAAAATAACATGATAGATGAGTAAGGATCGATTAGATACATCACAGGAACATCGCTAATGCGAGTTGTTTCGTTTAAAACTATTTCCAGCTCCTGCTGCGTCCAAAAACTTTGTATTTCATATCAGAGTTACTGGAGTCCATCCAAACGTAAAATAACATGATAGATGAGTAAGGATCGATTAGATACATCACAGGAACATCGCTAATGCGTGTTGTTTCGTTTAAAACTATTTCCAGCTTCTGCTGCGTCCGAAAACGTCGTATCTCACATAAGAGTTACTGGAGTCCATCGAAACGACAAATAACATGATAGATGAGTAAGGATCGATTAGATACATCACAGGAACATCGCTAATGCGTGTTGTTTCGTTTAAAACTATTTCCAGCTTCTGCTGCGTCCGAAAACGTCGTATCTCACATCAGAGTTACTGGAGTCCATCCAAACGTCAAATAACATGTTAGATAAGTAAGGATCGCTTAGATACATCACAGGAACAACGCTAATACGTGTTGTTTCGTTCAAAACTATTTCCAGCTACTGCTGCGTCCGAGAACTTTGTATCTCACATCAGAGTTACTGGAGTTCATCCAAACGTCAAATAACATGATAGATGAGTAAGGATCGATTAGATACATCACAGGAACAACGCTAATACGTGTTGTTTCGTTTAAAACTATTTCCAGCTCCTGCTGCGTCCAAAAACTTCGTATCTCACATCAGAGTTACTAGAGTCCATCGAAACGTCAAATAACATGATAGATGAGTAAGGATCGATTAGATACATCACAGGAACAACGCTAATGCGTGTTGTTTCATTTAAAACTATTTGCAGCTTCTGCTGCGTCCGAAAATTTCGCATCTCACATCAGAGTTACTGGAGTCCATCGAAACGTCAAATAACATAGTAGATAAGTAAGGATCGATTAGATACATCACAGGAACAACGCTAATACGTGTTGTTTCGTTTAAGACTATTTCCAGCTTCTGCTGCGTCCGAAAACGTCGTATCTCACATAAGAGTTACTGGAGTCCATCGAAACGACAAATAACATGATAGATGAGTAAGGATCGATTAGATACATCACAGGAACATCGATAATGCGTGTTGTTTCGTTTAAAACTATTTCCAGCTTCTGCTGCGTCCGAAAACGTCGTATCTCACATCAGAGTTACTGGAGTCCATCCAAACGTCAAATAACATGTTAGATAAGTAAGGATCGCTTAGATACATCACAGGAACAACGCTAATACGTGTTGTTTCGTTCAAAACTATTTCCAGCTACTGCTGCGTCCGAGAACTTTGTATCTCACATCAGAGTTACTGGAGTCCATCCAAACGTCAAATAACATGATAGATGAGTAAGGATCGATTAGATACATCACAGGAACAACGCTAATACGTGTTGTTTCGTTTAAAACTATTTCCAGCTCCTGCTGCGTCCAAAAACTTCGTATCTCACATCAGAGTTACTAGAGTCCATCGATACGTCAAATAACATGATAGATGAGTAAGGATCGATTAGATACATCACAGGAACAACGCTAATGCGTGTTGTTTCATTTAAAACTATTTCCAGCTTCTGCTGCGTCCGAAAACGTCGTATCTCACATCAGAGTTACTGGAGTCCATCCAAACGTCAAATAACATGTTAGATAAGTAAGGATCGCTTAGATACATCACAGGAACAACGCTAATACGTGTTGTTTCGTTCAAAACTATTTCCAGCTACTGCTGCGTCCGAGAACTTTGTATCTCACATCAGAGTTACTGGAGTCCATCCAAACGTCAAATAACATGATAGATGAGTAAGGATCGATTAGATACATCACAGGAACAACGCTAATGCGTGTTGTTTCATTTAAAACTATTTCCAGCTTCTGCTGCGTCCGAAAACGTCGTATCTCACATCAGAGTTACTGGAGTCCATCCAAACGTCAAATAACATGTTAGATAAGTAAGGATCGCTTAGATACATCACAGGAACAACGCTAATACGTGTTGTTTCGTTCAAAACCATTTCCAGCTACTGCTGCGTCCGAGAACTTTGTGTCTCACATCAGAGTTACTGGAGTCCATTCAAACGTCAAATAACATGATAGATGAGTAAGGATCGATTAGATACATCACAGGAACAACGATAATACGTGTTGTTTCGTTTAAAACTATTTCCAGATGCTGCTGCGCCCGAAAACGTCGTATCTCACATCAGACTTACTGGAGTCCATCCAAACGTCAAATAACATGTTAGATAAGTAAGGATCGTTTAGATACATCACAGGAACAACGCTAATACGTGTTGTTTCGTTCAAAACTATTTCCAGCTTCTGCTGCGTCCTAGAACTTTGTATCTCACATCAGAGTTACTGGTGTCCGTCCAAACGTCAAATAACATGATAGATGAGTAAGGATCGATTAGATACATCACAGGAACAACGCTAATGCGTGTTGTTTCGTTTAAAACTATTTCCAGCTTCTGCTGCGTCCGAAAATTTCGTATCTCACATCAGAGTTACTGGAGTCCATCGAAACGTCAAATAACATAGTAGATAAGTAAGGATCGATTGGATACATCACAGGAACAACGCTAATACGTGTTGTTTCGTTTAAAACTATTTCCAGTTGCTGCTGCGTCCGAAAATGTCGTATCTCACATCAGACTTACTGGAGTCCATCCAAACGTCAAATAACATGTTAGATAAGTAAGGATCGTTTAGATACATCACAGGAACAACGCTAATACGTGTTGTTTCGTTCAAAACTATTTCCAGCTTCTGCTGCGTCCTAGAACTTTGTGTCTCACATCAGAGTTACTGGAGTCCATTCAAACGTCAAATAACATGATAGATGAGTAAGGATCGATTAGATACATCACAGGAACAACGATAATACGTGTTGTTTCGTTTAAAACTATTTCCAGATGCTGCTGCGCCCGAAAACGTCGTATCTCACATCAGACTTACTGGAGTCCATCCAAACGTCAAATAACATGTTAGATAAGTAAGGATCGTTTAGATACATCACAGGAACAACGCTAATACGTGTTGTTTCGTTCAAAACTATTTCCAGCTTCTGCTGCGTCCTAGAACTTTGTATCTCACATCAGAGTTACTGGTGTCCGTCCAAACGTCAAATAACATGATAGATGAGTAAGGATCGATTAGATACATCACAGGAACAACGCTAATGCGTGTTGTTTCGTTTAAAACTATTTCCAGCTTCTGCTGCGTCCGAAAATTTGGTATCTCACATCAGAGTTACTGGAGTCCATCGAAACGTCAAATAACATAGTAGATAAGTAAGGATCGATTAGATACATCACAGGAACAACGCTAATACGTGTTGTTTCGTTCAAAACTATTTCCAGCTTCTGCTGCGTCCGAGAACTTTGTATCTCACATCAGAGTTACTGGAGTCCATCCAAACGTAAAATAACATGATAGATGAGTAAGGATCGATTAGATACGTCACAGGAACATCGCTAATGCTTGTTGTTTCGTTTAAAACTATTTCCAGCTTCTGCTGCGTCCAAAAACTTTGTATCTCATATCAGAGTTACTGGAGTCCATCCAAACGTAAAATAACATGATAGATGAGTAAGGATTGCTTAGATACATCACAGGAACAACGCTAATACGTGTTGTTTCGTTCAAAACTATTTCCAGCTACTGCTGCGTCCGAGAACTTTGTATCTCACATCAGAGTTACTGGAGTCCATCCAAACGTCAAATAACATGATAGATGAGTAAGGATCGATTAGATACATCACAGGAACAACGATAATACGTGTTGTTTCGTTTAAAACTATTTCCAGCTTCTGCTGCGTCCGAAAACGTCGTATCTCACATAAGAGTTACTGGAGTCCATCGAAACGACAAATAACATGATAGATGAGTAAGGATCGATTAGATACATCACAGGAACATCGCTAATGCGTGTTGTTTCGTTTAAAACTATTTCCAGCTTCTGCTGCGTCCGAAAACGTCGTATCTCACATCAGAGTTACTGGAGTCCATCCAAACGTCAAATAACATGTTAGATAAGTAAGGATCGCTTAGATACATCACAGGAACAACGCTAATACGTGTTGTTTCGTTCAAAACTATTTCCAGCTACTGCTGCGTCCGAGAACTTTGTGTCTCACATCAGAGTTACTGGAGTCCATCCAAACGTCAAATAACATGATAGATGAGTAAGGATCGATTAGATACATCACAGGAACAACGATAATACGTGTTGTTTCGTTTAAAACTATTTCCAGCTTCTGCTGCGTCCGAAAACGTCGTATCTCACATCAGAGTTACTGGAGTCCATCCAAACGTCAAATAACATGTTAGATAAGTAAGGATCGCTTAGATACATCACAGGAACAACGCTAATACGTGTTGTTTCGTTCAAAACTATTTCCAGCTACTGCTGCGTCCGAGAACTTTGTGTCTCACATCAGAGTTACTGGAGTCCATCCAAACGTCAAATAACATGTTAGATAAGTAAGGATCGTTTAGATACATCACAGGAACAACGCTAATACGTGTTGTTTCGTTCAAAACTATTTCCAGCTTCTGCTGCGTCCTAGAACTTTGTATCTCACATCAGAGTTACTGGTGTCCGTCCAAACGTCAAATAACATGATAGATGAGTAAGGATCGATTAGATACATCACAGGAACAACGCTAATGCGTGTTGTTTCGTTTAAAACTATTTCCAGCTTCTGCTGCGTCCGAAAATTTCGTATCTCACATCAGAGTTACTGGAGTCCATCGAAACGTCAAATAACATAGTAGATAAGTAAGGATCGATTGGATACATCACAGGAACAACGCTAATACGTGTTGTTTCGTTTAAAACTATTTCCAGTTGCTGCTGCGTCCGAAAATATCGTATCTCACATCAGACTTACTGGAGTCCATCCAAACGTCAAATAACATGTTAGATAAGTAAGGATCGTTTAGATACATCACAGGAACAACGCTAATGCGTGTTGTTTCGTTTAAAACTATTTCCAGCTTCTGCTGCGTCCGAAAATTTCGTATCTCACATCAGAGTTACTGGAGTCCATCGAAACGTCAAATAACATAGTAGATAAGTAAGGATCGATTAGATACATCACAGGAACAACGCTAATACGTGTTGTTTCGTTCAAAACTATTTCCAGCTTCTGCTGCGTCCGAGAACTTTGTATCTCACATCAGAGTTACTGGAGTCCATCCAAACGTAAAATAACATGATAGATGAGTAAGGATCGATTAGATACGTCACAGGAACATCGCTAATGCTTGTTGTTTCGTTTAAAACTATTTCCAGCTTCTGCTGCGTCCAAAAACTTTGTATCTAATATCAGAGTTACTGGAGTCCATCCAAACGTAAAATAACATGATAGATGAGTAAGGATTGCTTAGATACATCACAGGAACAACGCTAATACGTGTTGTTTCGTTCAAAACTATTTCCAGCTACTGCTGTGTCCGAGAACTTTGTATCTCACATCAGAGTTACTGGAGTCCATCCAAACGTCAAATAACATGATAGGTGAGTAAGGATCGATTAGATACATCACAGGAACAACGCTAATGCGTGTTGTTTCATTTAAAACTATTTGCAGCTTCTGTTGCGTCCGAAAATTTCGTATCTCACATCAGAGTTACTGGAGTTCATCGAAACGTCAAATAACATAGTAGATAAGTAAGGATCGATTAGATACATCACAGGAAAAACGCTAATACGTGTTGTTTCGTTCAAAACTATTTCCAGATTCTGCTGCGTCCGAGAACTTTGTATCTCACATCAGAGTTACTGGAGTCCATTCAAACGTCAAATAACATGCTAGGTAAGTAAGGATCGATTAGATACATCACAGGAACAACGCTAATACGTGTTGTTTCGTTTAAAACTATTTCCAGCTCCTGCTGCGTCCAAAAACTTTGTATCTCACATCAGAGTTACTGGAGTCCATCCAAACGTAAAATAACATGATAGATGAGTAAGGATCGATTAGATACATCACAGGAACATCGCTAATGCGAGTTGTTTCGTTTAAAACTATTTCCAGCTCCTGCTGCGTCCAAAAACTTTGTATTTCATATCAGAGTTACTGGAGTCCATCCAAACGTAAAATAACATGATAGATGAGTAAGGATCGATTAGATACATCACAGGAACATCGCTAATGCGTGTTGTTTCGTTTAAAACTATTTCCAGCTTCTGCTGCGTCCGAAAACGTCGTATCTCACATAAGAGTTACTGGAGTCCATCGAAACGACAAATAACATGATAGATGAGTAAGGATCGATTAGATACATCACAGGAACATCGCTAATGCGTGTTGTTTCGTTCAAAACTATTTCCAGCTTCTGCTGCGTCCGAAAACGTCGTATCTCACATCAGAGTTACTGGAGTCCATCTAAACGTCAAATAACATGTTAGATAAGTAAGGATCGCTTAGATACATCACAGGAACAACGCTAATACGTGTTGTTTCGTTCAAAACTATTTCCAGCTACTGCTGCGTCCGAGAACTTTGTGTCTCACATCAGAGTTACTGGAGTCCATCCAAACGTCAAATAACATGATAGATGAGTAAGGATCGATTAGATACATCACAGGAACAACGATAATACGTGTTGTTTCGTTTAAAACTATTTCCAGATGCTGCTGCGCCCGAAAACGTCGTATCTCACATCAGACTTACTGGAGTCCATCCAAACGTCAAATAACATGTTAGATAAGTAAGGATCGTTTAGATACATCACAGGAACAACGCTAATACGTGTTGTTTCGTTCAAAACTATTTCCAGCTTCTGCTGCGTCCTAGAACTTTGTATCTCACATCAGAGTTACTGGTGTCCGTCCAAACGTCAAATAACATGATAGATGAGTAAGGATCGATTAGATACATCACAGGAACAACGCTAATGCGTGTTGTTTCGTTTAAAACTATTTCCAGCTTCTGCTGCGTCCGAAAATTTCGTATCTCACATCAGAGTTACTGGAGTCCATCGAAACGTCAAATAACATAGTAGATAAGTAAGGATCGATTGGATACATCACAGGAACAACGCTAATACGTGTTGTTTCGTTTAAAACTATTTCCAGTTGCTGCTGCGTCCGAAAATGTCGTATCTCACATCAGACTTACTGGAGTCCATCCAAACGTAAAATAACATGATAGATGAGTAAGGATCGATTAGATACATCACAGGAACAACGCTAATGCGTGTTGTTTCGTTTAAAACTATTTCCAGCTTCTGCTGCGTCCGAAAATTTCGTATCTCACATCAGAGTTACTGGAGTCCATCGAAACGTCAAATAACATAGTAGATAAGTAAGGATCGATTAGATACATCACAGGAACAACGCTAATACGTGTTGTTTCGTTCAAAACTATTTCCAGCTTCTGCTGCGTCCGAGAACTTTGTATCTCACATCAGAGTTACTGGAGTCCATCCAAACGTAAAATAACATGATAGATGAGTAAGGATCGATTAGATACGTCACAGGAACATCGCTAATGCTTGTTGTTTCGTTTAAAACTATTTCCAGCTTCTGCTGCGTCCAAAAACTTTGTATCTCATATCAGAGTTACTGCAGTCCATCCAAACGTAAAATAACATGATAGATGAGTAAGGATTGCTTAGATACATCACAGGAACAACGCTAATACGTGTTGTTTCGTTCAAAACTATTTCCAGCTACTGCTGCGTCCGAGAACTTTGTATCTCACATCAGAGTTACTGGAGTCCATCCAAACGTCAAATAACATGATAGATGAGTAAGGATCGATTAGATACATCACAGGAACAACGATAATACGTGTTGTTTCGTTTAAAACTATTTCCAGCTTCTGCTGCGTCCGAAAACGTCGTATCTCACATAAGAGTTACTGGAGTCCATCGAAACGACAAATAACATGATAGATGAGTAAGGATCGATTAGATACATCACAGGAACATCGCTAATGCGTGTTGTTTCGTTTAAAACTATTTCCAGCTTCTGCTGCGTCCGAAAACGTCGTATCTCACATCAGAGTTACTGGAGTCCATCCAAACGTCAAATAACATGTTAGATAAGTAAGGATCGCTTAGATACATCACAGGAACAACGCTAATACGTGTTGTTTCGTTCAAAACTATTTCCAGCTACTGCTGCGTCCGAGAACTTTGTGTCTCACATCAGAGTTACTGGAGTCCATCCAAACGTCAAATAACATGATAGATGAGTAAGGATCGATTAGATACATCACAGGAACAACGCTAATGCGTGTTGTTTCGTTTAAAACTATTTCCAGCTTCTGCTGCGTCCGAAAATTTCGTATCTCACATCAGAGTTACTGGAGTCCATCGAAACGTCAAATAACATAGTAGATAAGTAAGGATCGATTGGATACATCACAGGAACAACGCTAATACGTGTTGTTTCGTTTAAAACTATTTCCAGTTGCTGCTGCGTCCGAAAATGTCGTATCTCACATCAGACTTACTGGAGTCCATCCAAACGTCAAATAACATGTTAGATAAGTAAGGATCGTTTAGATACATCACAGGAACAACGCTAATGCGTGTTGTTTCGTTTAAAACTATTTCCAGCTTCTGCTGCGTCCGAAAATTTCGTATCTCACATCAGAGTTACTGGAGTCCATCGAAACGTCAAATAACATAGTAGATAAGTAAGGATCGATTAGATACATCACAGGAACAACGCTAATACGTGTTGTTTCGTTCAAAACTATTTCCAGCTTCTGCTGCGTCCGAGAACTTTGTATCTCACATCAGAGTTACTGGAGTCCATCCAAACGTAAAATAACATGATAGATGAGTAAGGATCGATTAGATACGTCACAGGAACATCGCTAATGCTTGTTGTTTCGTTTAAAACTATTTCCAGCTTCTGCTGCGTCCAAAAACTTTGTATCTCATATCAGAGTTACTGCAGTCCATCCAAACGTAAAATAACATGATAGATGAGTAAGGATTGCTTAGATACATCACAGGAACAACGCTAATACGTGTTGTTTCGTTCAAAACTATTTCCAGCTACTGCTGCGTCCGAGAACTTTGTATCTCACATCAGAGTTACTGGAGTCCATCCAAACGTCAAATAACATGATAGATGAGTAAGGATCGATTAGATACATCACAGGAACAACGATAATACGTGTTGTTTCGTTTAAAACTATTTCCAGCTTCTGCTGCGTCCGAAAACGTCGTATCTCACATAAGAGTTACTGGAGTCCATCGAAACGACAAATAACATGATAGATGAGTAAGGATCGATTAGATACATCACAGGAACATCGCTAATGCGTGTTGTTTCGTTTAAAACTATTTCCAGCTTCTGCTGCGTCCGAAAACGTCGTATCTCACATCAGAGTTACTGGAGTCCATCCAAACGTCAAATAACATGTTAGATAAGTAAGGATCGCTTAGATACATCACAGGAACAACGCTAATACGTGTTGTTTCGTTCAAAACTATTTCCAGCTACTGCTGCGTCCGAGAACTTTGTGTCTCACATCAGAGTTACTGGAGTCCATCCAAACGTCAAATAACATGATAGATGAGTAAGGATCGATTAGATACATCACAGGAACAACGATAATACGTGTTGTTTCGTTTAAAACTATTTCCAGATGCTGCTGCGCCCGAAAACGTCGTATCTCACATCAGACTTACTGGAGTCCATCCAAACGTCAAATAACATGTTAGATAAGTAAGGATCGTTTAGATACATCACAGGAACAACGCTAATACGTGTTGTTTCGTTCAAAACTATTTCCAGCTTCTGCTGCGTCCTAGAACTTTGTATCTCACATCAGAGTTACTGGTGTCCGTCCAAACGTCAAATAACATGATAGATGAGTAAGGATCGATTAGATACATCACAGGAACAACGCTAATGCGTGTTGTTTCGTTTAAAACTATTTCCAGCTTCTGCTGCGTCCGAAAATTTCGTATCTCACATCAGAGTTACTGGAGTCCATCGAAACGTCAAATAACATAGTAGATAAGTAAGGATCGATTGGATACATCACAGGAACAACGCTAATACGTGTTGTTTCGTTTAAAACTATTTCCAGTTGCTGCTGCGTCCGAAAATGTCGTATCTCACATCAGACTTACTGGAGTCCATCCAAACGTCAAATAACATGTTAGATAATTAAGGATCGTTTAGATACATCACAGGAACAACGCTAATGCGTGTTGTTTCGTTTAAAACTATTTCCAGCTTCTGCTGCGTCCGAAAATTTCGTATCTCACATCAGAGTTACTGGAGTCCATCGAAACGTCAAATAACATAGTAGATAAGTAAGGATCGATTAGATACATCACAGGAACAACGCTAATACGTGTTGTTTCGTTTAAAACTATTTCCAGCTCCTGCTGCGTCCAAAAACTTCGTATCTCACATCAGAGTTACTAGAGTCCATCGAAACGTCAAATAACATGATAGGTGAGTAAGGATCGATTAGATACATCACAGGAACATCGCTAATGCTTGTTGTTTCGTTTAAAACTATTTCCAGCTTCTGCTGCGTCCAAAAACTTTGTATCTCATATCAGAGTTACTGGAGTCCATCCAAACGTAAAATAACATGATAGATGAGTAAGGATTGCTTAGATACATCACAGGAACAACGCTAATACGTGTTGTTTCGTTCAAAACTATTTCCAGCTACTGCTGCGTCCGAGAACTTTGTATCTCACATCAGAGTTACTGGAGTCCATCCAAAGTCAAATAACATGATAGATGAGTAAGGATCGATTAGATACATCACAGGAACAACGCTAATACGTGTTGTTTCGTTTAAAACTATTTCCAGCTCCTGCTGCGTCCAAAAACTTCGTATCTCACATCAGAGTTACTAGAGTCCATCGAAACGTCAAATAACATGATAGGTGAGTAAGGATCGATTAGATACATCACAGGAACAACGCTAATGCGTGTTGTTTCATTTAAAACTATTTGCAGCTTCTGTTGCGTCCGAAAATTTCGTATCTCACATCAGAGTTACTGGAGTTCATCGAAACGTCAAATAACATAGTAGATAAGTAAGGATCGATTAGATACATCACAGGAACAACGCTAATACGTGTTGTTTCGTTCAAAACTATTTCCAGCTTCTGCTGCGTCCGAGAACTTTGTATCTCACATCAGAGTTACTGGAGTCCATTCAAACGTCAAATAACATGCTAGGTAAGTAAGGATCGATTAGATACATCACAGGAACAACGCTAATACGTGTTGTTTCGTTTAAAACTATTTCCAGCTCCTGCTGCGTCCAAAAACTTTGTATCTCACATCAGAGTTACTGGAGTCCATCCAAACGTAAAATAACATGATAGATGAGTAAGGATCGATTAGATACATCACAGGAACATCGCTAATGCGAGTTGTTTCGTTTAAATCTATTTCCAGCTCCTGCTGCGTCCAAAAACTTTGTATTTCATATCAGAGTTACTGGAGTCCATCCGAACGTAAAATAACATGATAGATGAGTAAGGATCGATTAGATACATCACAGGAACATCGCTAATGCGTGTTGTTTCGTTTAAAACTATTTCCAGCTTCTGCTGCGTCCGAAAACGTCGTATCTCACATAAGAGTTACTGGAGTCCATCGAAACGACAAATAAGATGATAGATGAGTAAGGATCGATTAGATACATCACAGGAACATCGCTAATGCGTGTTGTTTCGTTTAAAACTATTTCCAGCTTCTGCTGCGTCCGAAAACGTCGTATCTCACATCAGAGTTACTGGAGTCCATCCAAACGTCAAATAACATGTTAGATAAGTAAGGATCGCTTAGATACATCACAGGAACAACGCTAATACGTGTTGTTTCGTTCAAAACTATTTCCAGCTACTGCTGCGTCCGAGAACTTTGTGTCTCACATCAGAGTTACTGGAGTCCATCCAAACGTCAAATAACATGATAGATGAGTAAGGATCGATTAGATACATCACAGGAACAACGATAATACGTGTTGTTTCGTTTAAAACTATTTCCAGATGCTGCTGCGCCCGAAAACGTCGTATCTCACATCAGACTTACTGGAGTCCATCCAAACGTCAAATAACATGTTAGATAAGTAAGGATCGTTTAGATACATCACAGGAACAACGCTAATACGTGTTGTTTCGTTCAAAACTATTTCCAGCTTCTGCTGCGTCCGAGAACTTTGTATCTCACATCAGAGTTACTGGAGTCCATCCAAACGTAAAATAACATGATAGATGAGTAAGGATCGATTAGATACGTCACAGGAACATCGCTAATGCTTGTTGTTTCGTTTAAAACTATTTCCAGCTTCTGCTGCGTCCAAAAACTTTGTATCTCATATCAGAGTTACTGGAGTCCATCCAAACGTAAAATAACATGATAGATGAGTAAGGATTGCTTAGATACATCACAGGAACAACGCTAATACGTGTTGTTTCGTTCAAAACTATTTCCAGCTACTGCTGCGTCCGAGAACTTTGTATCTCACATCAGAGTTACTGGAGTCCATCCAAAGTCAAATAACATGATAGATGAGTAAGGATCGATTAGATACATCACAGGAACAACGCTAATACGTGTTGTTTCGTTTAAAACTATTTCCAGCTCCTGCTGCGTCCAAAAACTTCGTATCTCACATCAGAGTTACTAGAGTCCATCGAAACGTCAAATAACATGATAGGTGAGTAAGGATCGATTAGATACATCACAGGAACAACGCTAATGCGTGTTGTTTCATTTAAAACTATTTGCAGCTTCTGTTGCGTCCGAAAATTTCGTATCTCACATCAGAGTTACTGGAGTTCATCGAAACGTCAAATAACATAGTAGATAAGTAAGGATCGATTAGATACATCACAGGAACAACGCTAATACGTGTTGTTTCGTTCAAAACTATTTCCAGCTTCTGCTGCGTCCGAGAACTTTGTATCTCACATCAGAGTTACTGGAGTCCATTCAAACGTCAAATAACATGCTAGGTAAGTAAGGATCGATTAGATACATCACAGGAACAACGCTAATACGTGTTGTTTCGTTTAAAACTATTTCCAGCTCCTGCTGCGTCCAAAAACTTTGTATCTCACATCAGAGTTACTGGAGTCCATCCAAACGTAAAATAACATGATAGATGAGTAAGGATCGATTAGATACATCACAGGAACATCGCTAATGCGAGTTGTTTCGTTTAAATCTATTTCCAGCTCCTGCTGCGTCCAAAAACTTTGTATTTCATATCAGAGTTACTGGAGTCCATCCGAACGTAAAATAACATGATAGATGAGTAAGGATCGATTAGATACATCACAGGAACATCGCTAATGCGTGTTGTTTCGTTTAAAACTATTTCCAGCTTCTGCTGCGTCCGAAAACGTCGTATCTCACATAAGAGTTACTGGAGTCCATCGAAACGACAAATAAGATGATAGATGAGTAAGGATCGATTAGATACATCACAGGAACATCGCTAATGCGTGTTGTTTCGTTTAAAACTATTTCCAGCTTCTGCTGCGTCCGAAAACGTCGTATCTCACATCAGAGTTACTGGAGTCCATCCAAACGTCAAATAACATGTTAGATAAGTAAGGATCGCTTAGATACATCACAGGAACAACGCTAATACGTGTTGTTTCGTTCAAAACTATTTCCAGCTACTGCTGCGTCCGAGAACTTTGTGTCTCACATCAGAGTTACTGGAGTCCATCCAAACGTCAAATAACATGATAGATGAGTAAGGATCGATTAGATACATCACAGGAACAACGATAATACGTGTTGTTTCGTTTAAAACTATTTCCAGATGCTGCTGCGCCCGAAAACGTCGTATCTCACATCAGACTTACTGGAGTCCATCCAAACGTCAAATAACATGTTAGATAAGTAAGGATCGTTTAGATACATCACAGGAACAACGCTAATACGTGTTGTTTCGTTCAAAACTATTTCCAGCTTCTGCTGCGTCCTAGAACTTTGTATCTCACATCAGAGTTACTGGTGTCCGTCCAAACGTCAAATAACATGATAGATGAGTAAGGATCGATTAGATACATCACAGGAACAACGCTAATGCGTGTTGTTTCGTTTAAAACTATTTCCAGCTTCTGCTGCGTCCGAAAATTTCGTATCTCACATCAGAGTTACTGGAGTCCATCGAAACGTCAAATAACATAGTAGATAAGTAAGGATCGATTGGATACATCACAGGAACAACGCTAATACGTGTTGTTTCGCTTAAAACTATTTCCAGTTGCTGCTGCGTCCGAAAATGTCGTATCTCACATCAGACTTACTGGAGTCCATCCAAACGTCAAATAACATGTTAGATAAGTAAGGATCGTTTAGATACATCGCAGGAACAACGCTAATGCGTGTTGTTTCGTTTAAAACTATTTCCAGCTTCTGCTGCGTCCGAAAATTTCGTATCTCACATCAGAGTTACTGGAGTCCATCGAAACGTCAAATAACATAGTAGATAAGTAAGGATCGATTAGATACATCACAGGAACAACGCTAATACGTGTTGTTTCGTTCAAAACTATTTCCAGCTTCTGCTGCGTCCGAGAACTTTGTATCTCACATCAGAGTTACTGGAGTCCATCCAAACGTAAAATAACATGATAAATGAGTAAGGATCGATTAGATACATCACAGGAACATCGCTAATGCTTGTTGTTTCGTTTAAAACTATTTCCAGCTTCTGCTGCGTCCAAAAACTTTGTATCTCATATCAGAGTTACTGGAGTCCATCCAAACGTAAAATAACATGATAGATGAGTAAGGATTGCTTAGATACATCACAGGAACAACGCTAATACGTGTTGTTTCGTTCAAAACTATTTCCAGCTACTGCTGCGTCCGAGAACTTTGTATCTTACATCAGAGTTACTGGAGTCCATCCAAACGTCAAATAACATGTTAGATAAGTAAGGATCGCTTAGATACATCACAGGAACAACGCTAATACGTGTTGTTTCGTTCAAAACTATTTCCAGCTTCTGCTGCGTCCGAGAACTTTGTATCTCACATCAGAGTTACTGGAGTCCATCCAAACGTCAAATAACATGATAGATGAGTAAGGATCGATTAGATACATCACAGGAACAACGCTAATACGTGTTGTTTCGTTTAAAACTATTTCCAGCTCCTGCTGCGTCCAAAAACTTCGTATCACATCAGAGTTACTAGAGTCCATCGAAACGTCAAATAACATGATAGATGAGTAAGGATCGATTAGATACATCACAGGAACAACGCTAATGCGTGTTGTTTCATTTAAAACTATTTGCAGCTTCTGCTGCGTCCGAAAATTTCGCATCTCACATCAGAGTTACTGGAGTCCATCGAAACGTCAAATAACATAGTAGATAAGTAAGGATCGATTAGATACATCACAGGAACAACGCTAATACGTGTTGTTTCGTTTAAAACTATTTCCAGCTCCTGCTGCGTCCAAAAACTCCGTTACTCACTTCAGAATTACTAGAGTCCATCGAAACGTCAAATAACATGATAGATGAGTAAGGATCGATTAGATACATCACAGGAACAACGCTAATGCGTGTTGTTTCGTTTAAAACTATTTCCAGCTTCTGCTGCGTCCGAAAATTTCGTATCTCACATCAGAGTTACTGGAGTCCATCGAAACTTCAAATAACATAGTAGATAAGTAAGGATCGATTAGAACCATCACAGGAACAACGCTAATACGTGTTGTTTCGTTTAAAACTATTTCCAGCTCCTGCTGCGTCCAAAAACTTTGTATCTCACATCAGAGTTACTGGAGTCCATCCAAACGTAAAATAACATGATAGATGAGTAAGGATCGATTAGATACATCACAGGAACATCGCTAATGCGAGTTGTTTCGTTTAAAACTATTTCCAGCTCCTGCTGCGTCCAAAAACTTTGTATTTCATATCAGAGTTACTGGAGTCCATCCAAACGTAAAGTAACATGATAGATGAGTAAGGATCGATTAGATACATCACAGGAACATCGCTAATGCGTGTTGTTTCGTTTAAGACTATTTCCAGCTTCTGCTGCGTCCGAAGACGTCGTATCTCACATAAGAGTTACTGGAGTCCATCGAAACGACAAATAACATGATAGATGAGTAAGGATCGATTAGATACATCACAGGAACATCGCTAATGCGTGTTGTTTCGTTTAAAACTATTTCCAGCTTCTGCTGCGTCCGAAAACGTCGTATCTCACATCAGAGTTACTGGAGTCCATCCAAACGTCAAATAACATGTTAGATAAGTAAGGATCGCTTAGATACATCACAGGAACAACGCTAATACGTGTTGTTTCGTTCAATACTATTTCCAGCTACTGCTGCGTCCGAGAACTTTGTATCTCACATCAGAGTTACTGGAGTCCATCCAAACGTCAAATAACATGATAGATGAGTAAGGATCGATTAGATACATCACAGGAACAACGCTAATGCGTGTTGTTTCATTTAAAACTATTTGCAGCTTCTGCTGCGTCCGAAAATTTCGCATCTCACATCAGAGTTACTGGAGTCCATCGAAACGTCAAATAACATAGTAGATAAGTAAGGATCGATTAGATACATCACAGGAACATCGCTAATGCGAGTTGTTTCGTTTAAAACTATTTCCAGCTCCTGCTGCGTCCAAAAACTTTGTATTTCATATCAGAGTTACTGGAGTCCATCCAAACGTAAAGTAACATGATAGATGAGTAAGGATCGATTAGATACATCACAGGAACATCGCTAATGCGTGTTGTTTCGTTTAAGACTATTTCCAGCTTCTGCTGCGTCCGAAGACGTCGTATCTCACATAAGAGTTACTGGAGTCCATCGAAACGACAAATAACATGATAGATGAGTAAGGATCGATTAGATACATCACAGGAACATCGCTAATGCGTGTTGTTTCGTTTAAAACTATTTCCAGCTTCTGCTGCGTCCGAAAACGTCGTATCTCACATCAGAGTTACTGGAGTCCATCCAAACGTCAAATAACATGTTAGATAAGTAAGGATCGCTTAGATACATCACAGGAACAACGCTAATACGTGTTGTTTCGTTCAAAACTATTTCCAGCTACTGCTGCGTCCGAGAACTTTGTATCTCACATCAGAGTTACTGGAGTCCATCCAAACGTCAAATAACATGTTAGATAAGTAACGATCGTTTAGATACATCACAGGAACAACGCTAATACGTGTTGTTTCGTTCAAAACTATTTCCAGCTTCTGCTGCGTCCTAGAACTTTGTATCTCACATCAGAGTTACTGGTGTCCGTCCAAACGTCAAATAACATGATAGATGAGTAAGGATCGATTAGATACATCACAGGAACAACGCTAATGCGTGTTGTTTCGTTTAAAACTATTTCCAGCTTCTGCTGCGTCCGAAAATTTCGTATCTCACATCAGAGTTACTGGAGTCCATCGAAACGTCAAATAACATAGTAGATAAGTAAGTATCGATTGGATACATCACAGGAACAACGCTAATACGTGTTGTTTCGTTTAAAACTATTTCTAGTTGCTGCTGCGTCCGAAAATGTCGTATCTCACATCAGACTTACTGGAGTCCATCCAAACGTCAAATAACATGTTAGATAAGTAAGGATCGTTTAGATACATCACAGGAACAACGCTAATGCGTGTTGTTTCGTTTAAAACTATTTCCAGCTTCTGCTGCGTCCGAAAATTTCGTATCTCACATCAGAGTTACTGGAGTCCATCGAAACGTCAAATAACATAGTAGATAAGTAAGGATCGATTAGATACATCACAGGAACAACGCTAATACGTGTTGTTTCGTTCAAAACTATTTCCAGCTTCTGCTGCGTCCGAGAACTTTGTATCTCACATCAGAGTTACTGGAGTCCATCCAAACGTAAAATAACATGATAGATGAGTAAGGATCGATTAGATACGTCACAGGAACATCGCTAATGCTTGTTGTTTCGTTTAAAACTATTTCCAGCTTCTGCTGCGTCCAAAAACTTTGTATCTCATATCAGAGTTACTGGAGTCCATCCAAACGTAAAATAACATGATAGATGAGTAAGGATTGCTTAGATACATCACAGGAACAACGCTAATACGTGTTGTTTCGTTCAAAACTATTTCCAGCTACTGCTGCGTCCGAGAACTTTGTATCTCACATCAGAGTTACTGGAGTCCATCCAAACGTCAAATAACATGATAGATGAGTAAGGATCGATTAGATACATCACAGGAACAACGCTAATACGTGTTGTTTCGTTTAAAACTATTTCCAGCTCCTGCTGCGTCCAAAAACTTCGTATCTCACATCAGAGTTACTAGAGTCCATCGAAACGTCAAATAACATGATAGGTGAGTAAGGATCGATTAGATACATCACAGGAACAACGCTAATACGTGTTGTTTCGTTCAAAACTATTTCCAGCTACTGCTGCGTCCGAGAACTTTGTATCTCACATCAGAGTTACTGGAGTCCATCCAAACGTCAAATAACATGTTAGATAAGTAACGATCGTTTAGATACATCACAGGAACAACGCTAATACGTGTTGTTTCGTTCAAAACTATTTCCAGCTTCTGCTGCGTCCTAGAACTTTGTATCTCACATCAGAGTTACTGGTGTCCGTCCAAACGTCAAATAACATGATAGATGAGTAAGGATCGATTAGATACATCACAGGAACAACGCTAATGCGTGTTGTTTCATTTAAAACTATTTGCAGCTTCTGCTGCGTCCGAAAATTTCGCATCTCACATCAGAGTTACTGGAGTCCATCGAAACGTCAAATAACATAGTAGATAAGTAAGGATCGATTAGATACATCACAGGAACATCGCTAATGCGAGTTGTTTCGTTTAAAACTATTTCCAGCTCCTGCTGCGTCCGAAAACTTTGTATTTCATATCAGAGTTACTGGAGTCCATCCAAACGTAAAGTAACATGATAGATGAGTAAGGATCGATTAGATACATCACAGGAACATCGCTAATGCGTGTTGTTTCGTTTAAGACTATTTCCAGCTTCTGCTGCGTCCGAAGACGTCGTATCTCACATAAGAGTTACTGGAGTCCATCGAAACGACAAATAACATGATAGATGAGTAAGGATCGATTAGATACATCACAGGAACATCGCTAATGCGTGTTGTTTCGTTTAAAACTATTTCCAGCTTCTGCTGCGTCCGAAAACGTCGTATCTCACATCAGAGTTACTGGAGTCCATCCAAACGTCAAATAACATGTTAGATAAGTAAGGATCGCTTAGATATATCACAGGAACAACGCTAATACGTGTTGTTTCGTTCAAAACTATTTCCAGCTACTGCTGCGTCCGAGAACTTTGTATCTCACATCAGAGTTACTGGAGTCCATCCAAACGTCAAATAACATGTTAGATAAGTAACGATCGTTTAGATACATCACAGGAACAACGCTAATACGTGTTGTTTCGTTCAAAACTATTTCCAGCTTCTGCTGCGTCCTAGAACTTTGTATCTCACATCAGAGTTACTGGTGTCCGTCCAAACGTCAAATAACATGATAGATGAGTAAGGATCGATTAGATACATCACAGGAACAACGCTAATGCGTGTTGTTTCGTTTAAAACTATTTCCAGCTTCTGCTGCGTCCGAAAATTTCGTATCTCACATCAGAGTTACTGGAGTCCATCGAAACGTCAAATAACATAGTAGATAAGTAAGGATCGATTGGATACATCACAGGAACAACGCTAATACGTGTTGTTTCGTTTAAAACTATTTCTAGTTGCTGCTGCGTCCGAAAATGTCGTATCTCACATCAGACTTACTGGAGTCCATCCAAACGTCAAATAACATGTTAGATAAGTAAGGATCGTTTAGATACATCACAGGAACAACGCTAATGCGTGTTGTTTCGTTTAAAACTATTTCCAGCTTCTGCTGCGTCCGAAAATTTCGTATCTCACATCAGAGTTACTGGAGTCCATCGAAACGTCAAATAACATAGTAGATAAGTAAGGATCGATTAGATACATCACAGGAACAACGCTAATACGTGTTGTTTCGTTCAAAACTATTTCCAGCTTCTGCTGGGTCCGAGAACTTTGTATCTCACATCAGAGTTACTGGAGTCCATTCAAACGTCAAATAACATGCTAGGTAAGTAAGGATCGATTAGATACATCACAGGAACAACGCTAATACGTGTTGTTTCGTTTAAAACTATTTCCAGCTCCTGCTGCGTCCAAAAACTTTGTATTTCATATCAGAGTTACTGGAGTCCATCCAAACGTAAAATAACATGATAGATGAGTAAGGATCGATTAGATACATCACAGGAACATCGCTAATGCGAGTTGTTTCGTTTAAAACTATTTCCAGCTCCTGCTGCGTCCAAAAACTTTGTATTTCATATCAGAGTTACTGGAGTCCATCCAAACGTAAAATAACATGATAGATGAGTAAGGATCGATTAGATACATCACAGGAACATCGCTAATGCGTGTTGTTTCGTTTAAAACTATTTCCAGCTTCTGCTGCGTCCGAAAACGTCGTATCTCACATAAGAGTTACTGGAGTCCATCGAAACGACAAATAACATGATAGATGAGTAAGGATCGATTAGATACATCACAGGAACATCGCTAATGCGTGTTGTTTCGTTTAAAACTATTTCCAGCTTCTGCTGCGTCCGAAAACGTCGTATCTCACATCAGAGTTACTGGAGTCCATCCAAACGTCAAATAACATGTTAGATAAGTAAGGATCGCTTGGATACATCACAGGAACAACGCTAATACGTGTTGTTTCGTTCAAAACTATTTCCAGCTACTGCTGCGTCCGAGAACTTTGTATCTCACATCAGAGTTACTGGAGTCCATCCAAACGTCAAATAACATGTTAGATAAGTAACGATCGTTTAGATACATCACAGGAACAACGCTAATACGTGTTGTTTCGTTCAAAACTATTTCCAGCTTCTGCTGCGTCCTAGAACTTTGTATCTCACATCAGAGTTACTGGTGTCCGTCCAAACGTCAAATAACATGATAGATGAGTAAGGATCGATTAGATACATCACAGGAACAACGCTAATGCGTGTTGTTTCGTTTAAAACTATTTCCAGCTTCTGCTGCGTCCGAAAATTTCGTATCTCACATCAGAGTTACTGGAGTCCATCGAAACGTCAAATAACATAGTAGATAAGTAAGGATCGATTGGATACATCACAGGAACAACGCTAATACGTGTTGTTTCGTTTAAAACTATTTCTAGTTGCTGCTGCGTCCGAAAATGTCGTATCTCACATCAGACTTACTGGAGTCCATCCAAACGTCAAATAACATGTTAGATAAGTAAGGATCGTTTAGATACATCACAGGAACAACGCTAATGCGTGTTGTTTCGTTTAAAACTATTTCCAGCTTCTGCTGCGTCCGAAAATTTCGTATCTCACATCAGAGTTACTGGAGTCCATCGAAACGTCAAATAACATAGTAGATAAGTAAGGATCGATTAGATACATCACAGGAACAACGCTAATACGTGTTGTTTCGTTCAAAACTATTTCCAGCTTCTGCTGCGTCCGAGAACTTTGTATCTCACATCAGAGTTACTGGAGTCCATCGAAACGTCAAATAACATAGTAGATAAGTAAGGATCGATTAGATACATCACAGGAACATCGCTAATGCGAGTTGTTTCGTTTAAAACTATTTCCAGCTCCTGCTGCGTCCAAAAACTTTGTATTTCATATCAGAGTTACTGGAGTCCATCCAAACGTAAAGTAACATGATAGATGAGTAAGGATCGATTAGATACATCACAGGAACATCGCTAATGCGTGTTGTTTCGTTTAAGACTATTTCCAGCTTCTGCTGCGTCCGAAGACGTCGTATCTCACATAAGAGTTACTGGAGTCCATCGAAACGACAAATAACATGATAGATGAGTAAGGATCGATTAGATACATCACAGGAACATCGCTAATGCGTGTTGTTTCGTTTAAAACTATTTCCAGCTTCTGCTGCGTCCGAAAACGTCGTATCTCACATCAGAGTTACTGGAGTCCATCCAAACGTCAAATAACATGTTAGATAAGTAAGGATCGCTTAGATACATCACAGGAACAACGCTAATACGTGTTGTTTCGTTCAAAACTATTTCCAGCTACTGCTGCGTCCGAGAACTTTGTATCTCACATCAGAGTTACTGGAGTCCATCCAAACGTCAAATAACATGTTAGATAAGTAACGATCGTTTAGATACATCACAGGAACAACGCTAATACGTGTTGTTTCGTTCAAAACTATTTCCAGCTTCTGCTGCGTCCTAGAACTTTGTATCTCACATCAGAGTTACTGGTGTCCGTCCAAACGTCAAATAACATGATAGATGAGTAAGGATCGATTAGATACATCACAGGAACAACGCTAATGCGTGTTGTTTCGTTTAAAACTATTTCCAGCTTCTGCTGCGTCCGAAAATTTCGTATCTCACATCAGAGTTACTGGAGTCCATCGAAACGTCAAATAACATAGTAGATAAGTAAGGATCGATTGGATACATTACAGGAACAACGCTAATACGTGTTGTTTCGTTTAAAACTATTTCTAGTTGCTGCTGCGTCCGAAAATGTCGTATCTCACATCAGACTTACTGGAGTCCATCCAAACGTCAAATAACATGTTAGATAAGTAAGGATCGTTTAGATACATCACAGGAACAACGCTAATGCGTGTTGTTTCGTTTAAAACTATTTCCAGCTTCTGCTGCGTCCGAAAATTTCGTATCTCACATCAGAGTTACTGGAGTCCATCGAAACGTCAAATAACATAGTAGATAAGTAAGGATCGATTAGATACATCACAGGAACAACGCTAATACGTGTTGTTTCGTTCAAAACTATTTCCAGCTTCTGCTGGGTCCGAGAACTTTGTATCTCACATCAGAGTTACTGGAGTCCATCCAAACGTAAAATAACATGATAGATGAGTAAGGATCGATTAGATACGTCACAGGAACATCGCTAATGCTTGTTGTTTCGTTTAAAACTATTTCCAGCTTCTGCTGCGTCCAAAAACTTTGTATCTCATATCAGAGTTACTGGAGTCCATCCAAACGTAAAATAACATGATAGATGAGTAAGGATTGCTTAGATACATCACAGGAACAACGCTAATACGTGTTGTTTCGTTCAAAACTATTTCCAGCTACTGCTGCGTCCGAGAACTTTGTATCTCACATCAGAGTTACTGGAGTCCATCCAAACGTCAAATAACATGATAGATGAGTAAGGATCGATTAGATACATCACAGGAACAACGCTAATACGTGTTGTTTCGTTTAAAACTATTTCCAGCTCCTGCTGCGTCCAAAAACTTCGTATCTCACATCAGAGTTACTAGAGTCCATCGAAACGTCAAATAACATGATAGGTGAGTAAGGATCGATTAGATACATCACAGGAACAACGCTAATGCGTGTTGTTTCATTTAAAACTATTTGCAGCTTCTGTTGCGTCCGAAAATTTCGTATCTCACATCAGAGTTACTGGAGTTCATCGAAACGTCAAATAACATAGTAGATAAGTAAGGATCGATTAGATACATCACAGGAACAACGCTAATACGTGTTGTTTCGTTCAAAACTATTTCCAGCTTCTGCTGCGTCCGAGAACTTTGTATCTCACATCAGAGTTACTGGAGTCCATTCAAACGTCAAATAACATGCTAGGTAAGTAAGGATCGATTAGATACATCACAGGAACAACGCTAATACGTGTTGTTTCGTTTAAAACTATTTCCAGCTCCTGCTGCGTCCAAAAACTTTGTATCTCACATCAGAGTTACTGGAGTCCATCCAAACGTAAAATAACATGATAGATGAGTAAGGATCGATTAGATACATCACAGGAACATCGCTAATGCGAGTTGTTTCGTTTAAAACTATTTCCAGCTCCTGCTGCGTCCAAAAACTTTGTATTTCATATCAGAGTTACTGGAGTCCATCCAAACGTAAAATAACATGATAGATGAGTAAGGATCGATTAGATACATCACAGGAACATCGCTAATGCGTGTTGTTTCGTTTAAAACTATTTCCAGCTTCTGCTGCGTCCGAAAACGTCGTATCTCACATAAGAGTTACTGGAGTCCATCGAAACGACAAATAACATGATAGATGAGTAAGGATCGATTAGATACATCACAGGAACATCGCTAATGCGTGTTGTTTCGTTTAAAACTATTTCCAGCTTCTGCTGCGTCCGAAAACGTCGTATCTCACATCAGAGTTACTGGAGTCCATCCAAACGTCAAATAACATGTTAGATAAGTAAGGATCGCTTAGATACATCACAGGAACAACGCTAATACGTGTTGTTTCGTTCAAAACTATTTCCAGCTACTGCTGCGTCCGAGAACTTTGTGTCTCACATCAGAGTTACTGGAGTCCAACCAAACGTCAAATAACATGATAGATGAGTAAGGATCGATTAGATACATCACAGGAACAACGATAATACGTGTTGTTTCGTTTAAAACTATTTCCAGATGCTGCTGCGTCCTAGAACTTTGTATCTCACATCAGAGTTACTGGTGTCCGTCCAAACGTCAAATAACATGATAGATGAGTAAGGATCGATTAGATACATCACAGGAACAACGATAATGCGTGTTGTTTCGTTTAAAACTATTTCCAGCTTCTGCTGCGTCCGAAAATTTCGTATCTCACATCAGAGTTACTGGAGTCCATCGAAACGTCAAATAACATAGTAGATATGTAAGGATCGATTGGATACATCACAGGAACAACGCTAATACGTGTTGTTTCGTTTAAAACTATTTCTAGTTGCTGCTGCGTCCGAAAATGTCGTATCTCACATCAGACTTACTGGAGTCCATCCAAACGTCAAATAACATGTTAGATAAGTAAGGATCGTTTAGATACATCACAGGAACAACGCTAATGCGTGTTGTTTCGTTTAAAACTGTTTCCAGCTTCTGCTGCGTCCGAAAATTTCGTATCTCACATCAGAGTTACTGGAGTCCATCGAAACGTCAAATAACATAGTAGATAAGTAAGGATCGATTAGATACATCACAGGAACATCGCTAATACGTGTTGTTTCGTTCAAAACTATTTCCAGCTTCTGCTGCGTCCGAGAACTTTGTATCTCACATCAGAGTTACTGGAGTCCATCCAAACGTAAAATAAAATGATAGATGAGTAAGGATCGATTAGATACGTCACAGGAACATCGCTAATGCTTGTTGTTTCGTTTAAAACTATTTCCAGCTTCTGCTGCGTCCAAAAACTTTGTATCTCATATCAGAGTTACTGGAGTCCATCCAAACGTAAAATAACATGATAGATGAGTAAGGATTGCTTAGATACATCACAGGAACAACGCTAATACGTGTTGTTTCGTTCAAAACTATTTCCAGCTACTGCTGCGTCCGAGAACTTTGTATCTCACATCAGAGTTACTGGAGTCCATCCAAACGTCAAATAACATGATAGATGAGTAAGGATCGATTAGATACATCACAGGAACAACGTTAATACGTGTTGTTTCGTTTAAAACTATTTCCAGCTCCTGCTGCGTCCAAAAACTTCGTATCTCACATCAGAGTTACTAGAGTCCATCGAAACGTCAAATAACATGATAGGTGAGTAAGGATCGATTAGATACATCACAGGAACAACGCTAATGCGTGTTGTTTCATTTAAAACTATTTGCAGCTTCTGTTGCGTCCGAAAATTTCGTATCTCACATCAGAGTTACTGGAGTTCATCGAAACGTCAAATAACATAGTAGATAAGTAAGGATCGATTAGATACATCACAGGAACAACGCTAATACGTGTTGTTTCGTTCAAAACTATTTCCAGCTTCTGCTGCGTCCGAGAACTTTGTATCTCACATCAGAGTTACTGGAGTCCATTCAAACGTCAAATAACATGCTAGGTAAGTAAGGATCGATTAGATACATCACAGGAACAACGCTAATACGTGTTGTTTCGTTTAAAACTATTTCCAGCTCCTGCTGCGTCCAAAAACTTTGTATCTCACATCAGAGTTACTGGAGTCCATCCAAACGTAAAATAACATGATAGATGAGTAAGGATTGCTTAGATACATCACAGGAACAACGCTAATACGTGTTGTTTCGTTCAAAACTATTTCCAGCTACTGCTGCGTCCGAGAACTTTGTATCTTACATCAGAGTTACTGGAGTCCATCCAAACGTCAAATAACATGTTAGATAAGTAAGGATCGCTTAGATACATCACAGGAACAACGCTAATACGTGTTGTTTCGTTCAAAACTATTTCCAGCTTCTGCTGCGTCCAAAAACTTTGTATCTCATATCAGAGTTACTGGAGTCCATCCAAACGTAAAATAACATGATAGATGAGTAAGGATCGATTAGATACATCACAGGAACAACGCTAATGCGTGTTGTTTCGTTTAAAACTATTTCCAGCTTCTGCTGCGTCCGAAAATTTCGTATCTCACATCAGAGTTACTGGAGTCCATCGAAACGTCAAATAACATAGTAGATAAGTAAGGATCGATTGGATACATCACAGGAACAACGCTAATACGTGTTGTTTCGCTTAAAACTATTTCCAGTTGCTGCTGCGTCCGAAAATGTCGTATCTCACATCAGACTTACTGGAGTCCATCCAAACGTCAAATAACATGTTAGATAAGTAAGGATCGTTTAGATACATCACAGGAACAACGCTAATGCGTGTTGTTTCGTTTAAAACTATTTCCAGCTTCTGCTGCGTCCGAAAATTTCGTATCTCACATCAGAGTTACTGGAGTCCATCGAAACGTCAAATAACATAGTAGATAAGTAAGGATCGATTAGATACATCACAGGAACAACGCTAATACGTGTTGTTTCGTTCAAAACTATTTCCAGCTTCTGCTGCGTCCGAGAACTTTGTATCTCACATCAGAGTTACTGGAGTCCATCCAAACGTAAAATAACATGATAAATGAGTAAGGATCGATTAGATACATCACAGGAACATCGCTAATGCTTGTTGTTTCGTTTAAAACTATTTCCAGCTTCTGCTGCGTCCAAAAACTTTGTATCTCATATCAGAGTTACTGGAGTCCATCCAAACGTAAAATAACATGATAGATGAGTAAGGATTGCTTAGATACATCACAGGAACAACGCTAATACGTGTTGTTTCGTTCAAAACTATTTCCAGCTACTGCTGCGTCCGAGAACTTTGTATCTTACATCAGAGTTACTGGAGTCCATCCAAACGTCAAATAACATGTTAGATAAGTAAGGATCGCTTAGATACATCACAGGAACAACGCTAATACGTGTTGTTTCGTTCAAAACTATTTCCAGCTTCTGCTGCGTCCGAGAACTTTGTATCTCACATCAGAGTTACTGGAGTCCATCCAAACGTCAAATAACATGATAGATGAGTAAGGATCGATTAGATACATCACAGGAACAACGCTAATACGTGTTGTTTCGTTTAAAACTATTTCCAGCTCCTGCTGCGTCCAAAAACTTCGTATCACATCAGAGTTACTAGAGTCCATCGAAACGTCAAATAACATGATAGATGAGTAAGGATCGATTAGATACATCACAGGAACAACGCTAATGCGTGTTGTTTCATTTAAAACTATTTGCAGCTTCTGCTGCGTCCGAAAATTTCGCATCTCACATCAGAGTTACTGGAGTCCATCGAAACGTCAAATAACATAGTAGATAAGTAAGGATCGATTAGATACATCACAGGAACAACGCTAATACGTGTTGTTTCGTTTAAAACTATTTCCAGCTCCTGCTGCGTCCAAAAACTCCGTATCTCACTTCAGAATTACTAGAGTCCATCGAAACGTCAAATAACATGATAGATGAGTAAGGATCGATTAGATACATCACAGGAACAACGCTAATACGTGTTGTTTCGTTCAAAACTATTTCCAGCTACTGCTGCGTCCGAAAATTTCGCATCTCACATCAGAGTTACTGGAGTCCATCGAAACGTCAAATAACATAGTAGATAAGTAAGGATCGATTAGATACATCACAGGAACAACGCTAATACGTGTTGTTTCGTTTAAGACTATTTCCAGCTTCTGCTGCGTCCGAAAACGTCGTATCTCACATAAGAGTTACTGGAGTCCATCGAAACGACAAATAACATGATAGATGAGTAAGGATCGATTGGATACATCACAGGAACATCGCTAATGCGTGTTGTTTCGTTTAAAACTATTTCCAGCTTCTGCTGCGTCCGAAAACGTCGTATCTCACATCAGAGTTACTGGAGTCCATCCAAACGTCAAATAACATGTTAGATAAGTAAGGATCGCTTAGATACATCACAGGAACAACGCTAATACGTGTTGTTTCGTTCAAAACTATTTCCAGCTACTGCTGCGTCCGAGAACTTTGTATCTCACATCAGAGTTACTGGAGTCCATCCAAACGTCAAATAACATGATAGATGAGTAAGGATCGATTAGATACATCACAGGAACAACGCTAATACGTGTTGTTTCGTTTAAAACTATTTCCAGCTCCTGCTGCGTCCAAAAACTTCGTATCTCACATCAGAGTTACTAGAGTCCATCGAAACGTCAAATAACATGATAGATGAGTAAGGATCGATTAGATACATAACAGGAACAACGCTAATGCGTGTTGTTTCATTTAAAACTATTTGCAGCTTCTGCTGCGTCCGAAAATTTCGCATCTCACATCAGAGTTACTGGAGTCCATCGAAACGTCAAATAACATAGTAGATAAGTAAGGATCGATTAGATACATCACAGGAACAACGCTAATACGTGTTGTTTCGTTTAAAACTATTTCCAGCTCCTGCTGCGTCCAAAAACTTCGTATCTCACTTCAGAATTACTAGAGTCCATCGAAACGTCAAATAACATGATAGATGAGTAAGGATCGATTAGATACATCACAGGAACAACGCTAATGCGTGTTGTTTCGTTTAAAACTATTTCCAGCTTCTGCTGCGTCCGAAAATTTCGTATCTCACATCAGAGTTACTGGAGTCCATCGAAACTTCAAATAACATAGTAGATAAGTAAGGATCGATTAGAACCATCACAGGAACAACGCTAATACGTGTTGTTTCGTTTAAAACTATTTCCAGCTCCTGCTGCGTCCAAAAACTTTGTATCTCACATCAGAGTTACTGGAGTCCATCCAAACGTAAAATAACATGATAGATGAGTAAGGATCGATTAGATACATCACAGGAACATCGCTAATGCGAGTTGTTTCGTTTAAAACTATTTCCAGCTCCTGCTGCGTCCAAAAACTTTGTATTTCATATCAGAGTTACTGGAGTCCATCCAAACGTAAAGTAACATGATAGATGAGTAAGGATCGATTAGCTACATCACAGGAACATCGCTAATGCGTGTTGTTTCGTTTAAGACTATTTCCAGCTTCTGCTGCGTCCGAAGACGTCGTATCTCACATCAGAGTTACTGGAGTCCATCCAAACGTCAAATAACATGTTAGATAAGTAAGGATCGCTTAGATACATCACAGGAACAACGCTAATACGTGTTGTTTCGTTCAAAACTATTTCCAGCTACTGCTGCGTCCGAGAACTTTGTATCTCACATCAGAGTTACTGGAGTCCATCCAAACGTCAAATAACATGATAGATGAGTAAGGATCGATTAGATACATCACAGGAACAACGCTAATACGTGTTGTTTCGTTTAAAACTATTTCCAGCTCCACATCAGAGTTACTGGAGTCCATCGAAACGTCAAATAACATAGTAGATAAGTAAGGATCGATTAGATACATCACAGGAACAACGCTAATACGTGTTGTTTCGTTTAAAACTATTTCCAGCTCCTGCTGCGTCCAAAAACTTCGTATCTCACTTCAGAATTACTAGAGTCCATCGAAACGTCAAATAACATGATAGATGAGTAAGGATCGATTAGATACATCACAGGAACAACGCTAATGCGTGTTGTTTCGTTTAAAACTATTTCCAGCTTCTGCTGCGTCCGAAAACGTCGTATCTCACATAAGAGTTACTGGAGTCCATCGAAACGACAAATAACATGATAGATGAGTAAGGATCGATTAGATACATCACAGGAACATCGCTAATGCGTGTTGTTTCGTTTAGAACTATTTCCAGCTTCTGCTGCGTCCGAAAACGTCGTATCTCACATCAGAGTTACTGGAGTCCATCCAAACGTCAAATAACATGTTAGATAAGTAAGGATCGCTTAGATACATCACAGGAACAACGCTAATACGTGTTGGTTCGTTCAAAACTATTTCCAGCTACTGCTGCGTCCGAGAACTTTGTGTCTCACATCAGAGTTACTGGAGTCCATCCAAACGTCAAATAACATGTTAGATAAGTAACGATCGTTTAGATACATCACAGGAACAACGCTAATACGTGTTGTTTCGTTCAAAACTATTTCCAGCTTCTGCTGCGTCCTAGAACTTTGTATCTCACATCAGAGTTACTGGTGTCCGTCCAAACGTCAAATAACATGATAGATGAGTAAGGATCGATTAGATACATCACAGGAACAACGCTAATGCGTGTTGTTTCGTTTAAAACTATTTCCAGCTTCTGCTGCGTCCGAAAATTTCGTATCTCACATCAGAGTTACTGGAGTCCATCGAAACGTCAAATAACATAGTAGATAAGTAAGGATCGATTGGATACATCACAGGAACAACGCTAATACGTGTTGTTTCGTTTAAAACTATTTCTAGTTGCTGCTGCGTCCGAAAATGTCGTATCTCACATCAGAGTTACTGGAGTCCATCGAAACGTCAAATAACATAGTAGATAAGTAAGGATCGATTAGATACATCACAGGAACAACGCTAATACGTGTTGTTTCGTTTAAAACTATTTCCAGCTCCACATCAGAGTTACTGGAGTCCATCGAAACGTCAAATAACATAGTAGATAAGTAAGGATCGATTAGATACATCACAGGAACAACGCTAATGCGTGTTGTTTCGTTTAAAACTATTTCCAGCTTCTGCTGCGTCCGAAAATTTCGTATCTCACATCAGAGTTACTGGAGTCCATCGAAACGTCAAATAACATAGTAGATAAGTAAGGATCGATTAGATACATCACAGGAACAACGCTAATACGTGTTGTTTCGTTCAAAACTATTTCCAGCTTCTGCTGCGTCCGAGAACTTTGTATCTCACATCAGAGTTACTGGAGTCCATCCAAACGTAAAATAACATGATAAATGAGTAAGGATCGATTAGATACATCACAGGAACATCGCTAATGCTTGTTGTTTCGTTTAAAACTATTTCCAGCTTCTGCTGCGTCCAAAAACTTTGTATCTCATATCAGAGTTACTGGAGTCCATCCAAACGTAAAATAACATGATAGATGAGTAAGGATTGCTTAGATACATCACAGGAACAACGCTAATACGTGTTGTTTCGTTCAAAACTATTTCCAGCTACTGCTGCGTCCGAGAACTTTGTATCTTACATCAGAGTTACTGGAGTCCATCCAAACGTCAAATAACATGTTAGATAAGTAAGGATCGCTTAGATACATCACAGGAACAACGCTAATACGTGTTGTTTCGTTCAAAACTATTTCCAGCTTCTGCTGCGTCCGAGAACTTTGTATCTCACATCAGAGTTACTGGAGTCCATCCAAACGTCAAATAACATGATAGATGAGTAAGGATCGATTAGATACATCACAGGAACAACGCTAATACGTGTTGTTTCGTTTAAAACTATTTCCAGCTCCTGCTGCGTCCAAAAACTTCGTATCACATCAGAGTTACTAGAGTCCATCGAAACGTCAAATAACATGATAGATGAGTAAGGATCGATTAGATACATCACAGGAACAACGCTAATGCGTGTTGTTTCATTTAAAACTATTTGCAGCTTCTGCTGCGTCCGAAAATTTCGCATCTCACATCAGAGTTACTGGAGTCCATCGAAACGTCAAATAACATAGTAGATAAGTAAGGATCGATTAGATACATCACAGGAACAACGCTAATACGTGTTGTTTCGTTTAAGACTATTTCCAGCTTCTGCTGCGTCCGAAAACGTCGTATCTCACATAAGAGTTACTGGAGTCCATCGAAACGACAAATAACATGATAGATGAGTAAGGATCGATTAGATACATCACAGGAACATCGCTAATGCGTGTTGTTTCGTTTAGAACTATTTCCAGCTTCTGCTGCGTCCGAAAACGTCGTATCTCACATCAGAGTTACTGGAGTCCATCCAAACGTCAAATAACATGTTAGATAAGTAAGGATCGCTTAGATACATCACAGGAACAACGCTAATACGTGTTGTTTCGTTCAAAACTATTTCCAGCTACTGCTGCGTCCGAGAACTTTGTGTCTCACATCAGAGTTACTGGAGTCCATCCAAACGTCAAATAACATGTTAGATAAGTAACGATCGTTTAGATACATCACAGGAACAACGCTAATACGTGTTGTTTCGTTCAAAACTATTTCCAGCTTCTGCTGCGTCCTAGAACTTTGTATCTCACATCAGAGTTACTGGTGTCCGTCCAAACGTCAAATAACATGATAGATGAGTAAGGATCGATTAGATACATCACAGGAACAACGCTAATGCGTGTTGTTTCGTTTAAAACTATTTCCAGCTTCTGCTGCGTCCGAAAATTTCGTATCTCACATCAGAGTTACTGGAGTCCATCGAAACGTCAAATAACATAGTAGATAAGTAAGGATCGATTGGATACATCACAGGAACAACGCTAATACGTGTTGTTTCGTTTAAAACTATTTCTAGTTGCTGCTGCGTCCGAAAATGTCGTATCTCACATCAGACTTACTGGAGTCCATCCAAACGTCAAATAACATGTTAGATAAGTAAGGATCGTTTAGATACATCACAGGAACAACGCTAATGCGTGTTGTTTCGTTTAAAACTATTTCCAGCTTCTGCTGCGTCCGAAAATTTCGTATCTCACATCAGAGTTACTGGAGTCCATCGAAACGTCAAATAACATAGTAGATAAGTAAGGATCGATTAGATACATCACAGGAACAACGCTAATACGTGTTGTTTCGTTCAAAACTATTTCCAGCTTCTGCTGCGTCCGAGAACTTTGTATCTCACATCAGAGTTACTGGAGTCCATCCAAACGTAAAATAACATGATAAATGAGTAAGGATCGATTAGATACATCACAGGAACATCGCTAATGCTTGTTGTCTCGTTTAAAACTATTTCCAGCTTCTGCTGCGTCCAAAAACTTTGTATCTCATATCAGAGTTACTGGAGTCCATCCAAACGTAAAATAACATGATAGATGAGTAAGGATTGCTTAGATACATCACAGGAACAACGCTAATACGTGTTGTTTCGTTCAAAACTATTTCCAGCTACTGCTGCGTCCGAGAACTTTGTATCTTACATCAGAGTTACTGGAGTCCATCCAAACGTCAAATAACATGTTAGATAAGTAAGGATCGCTTAGATACATCACAGGAACAACGCTAATACGTGTTGTTTCGTTCAAAACTATTTCCAGCTTCTGCTGCGTCCGAGAACTTTGTATCTCACATCAGAGTTACTGGAGTCCATCCAAACGTCAAATAACATGATAGATGAGTAAGGATCGATTAGATACATCACAGGAACAACGCTAATACGTGTTGTTTCGTTTAAAACTATTTCCAGCTCCTGCTGCGTCCAAAAACTTCGTATCACATCAGAGTTACTAGAGTCCATCGAAACGTCAAATAACATGATAGATGAGTAAGGATCGATTAGATACATCACAGGAACAACGCTAATGCGTGTTGTTTCATTTAAAACTATTTGCAGCTTCTGCTGCGTCCGAAAATTTCGCATCTCACATCAGAGTTACTGGAGTCCATCGAAACGTCAAATAACATAGTAGATAAGTAAGGATCGATTAGATACATCACAGGAACAACGCTAATACGTGTTGTTTCGTTTAAAACTATTTCCAGCTCCTGCTGCGTCCAAAAACTCCGTATCTCACTTCAGAATTACTAGAGTCCATCGAAACGTCAAATAACATGATAGATGAGTAAGGATCGATTAGATACATCACAGGAACAACGCTAATACGTGTTGTTTCGTTCAAAACTATTTCCAGCTACTGCTGCGTCCGAAAATTTCGCATCTCACATCAGAGTTACTGGAGTCCATCGAAACGTCAAATAACATAGTAGATAAGTAAGGATCGATTAGATACATCACAGGAACAACGCTAATACGTGTTGTTTCGTTTAAGACTATTTCCAGCTTCTGCTGCGTCCGAAAACGTCGTATCTCACATAAGAGTTACTGGAGTCCATCGAAACGACAAATAACATGATAGATGAGTAAGGATCGATTGGATACATCACAGGAACATCGCTAATGCGTGTTGTTTCGTTTAAAACTATTTCCAGCTTCTGCTGCGTCCGAAAACGTCGTATCTCACATCAGAGTTACTGGAGTCCATCCAAACGTCAAATAACATGTTAGATAAGTAAGGATCGCTTAGATACATCACAGGAACAACGCTAATACGTGTTGTTTCGTTCAAAACTATTTCCAGCTACTGCTGCGTCCGAGAACTTTGTATCTCACATCAGAGTTACTGGAGTCCATCCAAACGTCAAATAACATGATAGATGAGTAAGGATCGATTAGATACATCACAGGAACAACGCTAATACGTGTTGTTTCGTTTGAAACTATTTCCAGCTCCTGCTGCGTCCAAAAACTTCGTATCTCACATCAGAGTTACTAGAGTCCATCGAAACGTCAAATAACATGATAGATGAGTAAGGATCGATTAGATACATCACAGGAACAACGCTAATGCGTGTTGTTTCATTTAAAACTATTTGCAGCTTCTGCTGCGTCCGAAAATTTCGCATCTCACATCAGAGTTACTGGAGTCCATCGAAACGTCAAATAACATAGTAGATAAGTAAGGATCGATTAGATACATCACAGGAACAACGCTAATACGTGTTGTTTCGTTTAAAACTATTTCCAGCTCCTGCTGCGTCCAAAAACTTCGTATCTCACTTCAGAATTACTAGAGTCCATCGAAACGTCAAATAACATGATAGATGAGTAAGGATCGATTAGATACATCACAGGAACAACGCTAATGCGTGTTGTTTCGTTTAAAACTATTTCCAGCTTCTGCTGCGTCCGAAAATTTCGTATCTCACATCAGAGTTACTGGAGTCCATCGAAACTTCAAATAACATAGTAGATAAGTAAGGATCGATTAGAACCATCACAGGAACAACGCTAATACGTGTTGTTTCGTTTAAAACTATTTCCAGCTCCTGCTGCGTCCAAAAACTTTGTATCTCACATCAGAGTTACTGGAGTCCATCCAAACGTAAAATAACATGATAGATGAGTAAGGATCGATTAGATACATCACAGGAACATCGCTAATGCGAGTTGTTTCGTTTAAAACTATTTCCAGCTCCTGCTGCGTCCAAAAACTTTGTATTTCATATCAGAGTTACTGGAGTCCATCCAAACGTAAAGTAACATGATAGATGAGTAAGGATCGATTAGATACATCACAGGAAAGACGCTAATGCGTGTTGTTTCGTTTAAAACTATTTCCAGCTTCTGCTGCGTCCGATAACATTGTATCTCACATCAGAGTTACTGGAGTCCGTCCAAACGTCAAATAACATGATAGATGAGTAAGGATCGATTAGATACATCACAGGAAAGACGCTAATGCGTGTTGTTTCGTTTAAAACTATTTCCAGCTTCTGCTGCGTCCGAAAACGTCGTATCTCACATCAGAGCTACTGGAGTCCATCGAAACGCCAAATAACATGATAGATGAGTAAGGATCGATTAGATACAGCACAGGAACAACGCTAATACGTGTTGTTTCGTTTAAAACTATTTCCAGCTCCTGCTGCGTCCAAAAACGTCGTATCTCACATCAGAGCTACTGGAGTCCATCCAAACGTCAAATAACATGATAGATAAGTAAGGATCGATTAGATACATCACAGGAACAACGCTAATGCGTGTTGTTTCGTTTAAAACTATTTCCAGCTTCTGCTGCGTCCGATAACTTTGTATCTCACATCAGAGTTACTGGAGTCCGTCCAAACGTCAAGTAACATGATAGATGAGTAAGGATCGATTAGATACATTACAGGAACAACGCTAATACGTGTTGTTTCGTTTAAAACTATTTCCAGCTTCTGCTGCGTCCGAAAACGTCGTATCTCTCATCAGAGTTACTGGAGTCCATCGAAACGTCAAATAACATGATAGATAAGTAAGGATCGATTAGATACAGCACAGGAACAACGCTAATACGTGTTGTTTCGTTTAAAACTATTTCCAGCTCCTGCTGCGTCCAAAGACTTTGTATCTCACATCAGACTTACTGGAGTCCATCCAAACGTCAAATAACATGTTAGATAAGTAAGGATCGTTTAGATACATCACAGGAACAACGCTAATGCGTGTTGTTTCGTTCAAATCTATTTCCAGCTTCTGCTGCGCCCGAAATCTTTGTATCTCTCATCAGAGTTACTGGAGTCCATCGAAACGCCAAATAACATGATAGATGAGTAAGGATCGATTAGATACATCACAGGAACAACGCTAATGCGTGTTGTTTCGTTTAAAACTATTTCCAGCTTCTGCTGCGTCCGAGAACTTCGTATCTCATGTCAGGGTTACTGGAGTCCATCCAAACGTCAAGTAACATGATAGATAAGTAAGGATCAATTAGATACATCACAGGAACAACGCTAATGCGTGTTGTTTCGTTTAAAACTATTTCCAGCTTCTGCTGCGTCCGAAAATTTCGTTTCTCACATTAGAGTTACTGGAGTCCATCGAAACGTCAAATAACATGATAGATGAGTAAGGATCGTTTAGATACATCACAGGAACAACGCTAATACGTGTTGTTTCGTTCAAAACTATTTCCAGCTTCTGCTGCGTCCGAAAACGTCGTATCTCTCATCAGAGTTACTGGAGTCCGTTCAAACGTCAAATGACAGGATAGATGAGTAAGGATCGATTAGATACATCACAGGAACAACGCTAATACGTGTTGTTTCGTTTAAAACTATTTCCAGCTTCTGCTGCGTCCGAAAACGTCGTATCTCACATCAGACTTACTGGAGTCCATGCAAACGGCAAATAACATGTTAGATAAGTAAGAATCGATTAGATACATCACAGGAACAACGCTAATACGTGTTGCTTCGTTTAAAACTATTTCTAGCTCCTGCTGCGTCCAAAAACTTTGTATCTCACATCAGACTTACTGGAGTCCATCCAAACGTCAAATAACATGTTAGATAAGTAAGGATCGTTTAGATACATCACAGGAACAACGCTAATACGTGTTGTTTCGTTCAAAACTATTTCCAGCTTCTGCTGCGTCCGATAACATTGTATCTCACATCAGAGTTACTGGAGTCCGTCCAAACGTCAAATAACATGATAGATGAGTAAGGATCGATTAGATACATCACAGGAAAGACGCTAATGCGTGTTGTTTCGTTTAAAACTATTTCCAGCTTCTGCTGCGTCCGAAAACGTCGTATCTCACATCAGAGCTAATGGAGTCCATCGAAACGCCAAATAACATGATAGATGAGTAAGGATCGATTAGATACATCACAGGAACAACGCTAATGCGTGTTGTTTCGTTTAAAACTATTTCCAGCTTCTGCTGCGTCCGAAAACGTCGTATCTCACATCAGACTTACTGGAGTCCATCCAAACGTCAAATAACATGATAGATAAGTAAGGATCGATTAGATACATCACAGGAACAACGCTAATGCGTGTTGTTTCGTTTAAAACTATTTCCAGCTTCTGCTGCGTCCGAAAACGTCGTATCTCACATCAGACTTACTGGAGTCCATGCAAACGGCAAATAACACGTTAGATAAGTAAGGATCGTTTAGATACATCACAGGAACAACGCTAATACGTATTGTTTCGTTCAAAACTATTTCCAGCTTCTACTGCGTCCGAGAACTTTGTATCTCTCATCAGAGGTACTGGAGTCCGTCCAAACGTCAAATAACATGATAGATGAGTAAGGATCGATTAGATACATCACAGGAACAACGCTAATACGTGTTGTTTCGTTTAAAACTATTTCCAGCTTCTGCTGCGTCCGAGAACGTCGCATCTCACATCAGAGTTACTGGAGTCCATCGAAACGTCAAATAACATGATAGATAAGTAAGGATCGATTAGATACATCACAGGAACAACGCTAATGCGTGTTGTTTCGTTTAAAACTATTTCCAGCTTCTGCTGCGTCCGAGAACTTCGTATCTCACGTCAGGGTTACTGGAGTCCATCCAAACGTCAAATAACATGATAGATAAGTAAGGATCGATTAGATACATCACAGGAACAACGCTAATGCGTGTTGTCTCGTTTAAAACTATTTCCAGCTTCTGCTGCGTCCGAAAACGTCGTATCTCGCATCAGAGTTACTGGAGTCCGTCCAAACGTCAAATAACAGGATAGATGAGTAAGGATCGATTAGATACATCACAGGAACAACGCTAATACGTGTTGTTTCGTTTAAAACTATTTCCAGCTTCTGCTGCGTCCGAAAACGTCGTATCTCACATCAGAGTTACTGGAGTCCATCGAAACGTCAAATAACATGATAGATAAGTAAGGATCGATTAGATACAGCACAGGAACAACGCTAATACGTGTTGTTTCGTTTAAAACTATTTCTAGCTCTTGCTGCGTCCAAAAACTTTGTATCTCACATCAGACTTACTGGAGTCCATCCAAACGTCAAATAGCTTGTTAGATAAGTAAGGATCGTTTAGATACATCACAGGAACAACGCTAATACGTGTTGTTTCGTTCAAAACTATTTCCAGCTTCTGCTGCGTCCGATAACATTGTATCTCACATCAGAGTTACTGGAGTCCGTCCAAACGTCAAATAACATGATAGATGAGTAAGGATCGATTAGATACATCACAGGAAAGACGCTAATGCGTGTTGTTTCGTTTAAAACTATTTCCAGCTTCTGCTGCGTCCGAAAACGTCGTATCTCACATCAGAGCTACTGGAGTCCATCGAAACGCCAAATAATATGATAGATGAGTAAGGATCGATTAGATACAGCACAGGAACAACGCTAATACGTGTTGTTTCGTTTAAAACTATTTCTAGCTCTTGCTGCGTCCGAAAACTTTGTATCTCACATCAGACTTACTTTAGTCCATCCAAACGTCAAATAACATGTTAGATAAGTAAGGATCGTTTAGATACATCACAGGAACAAGGCTAATACGTGTTGTTTCGTTCAAAACTATTTCCAGCTTCTGCTGCGTCCGATAACATTGTATCTCACATCAGAGTTACTGGAGTCCGTCCAAACGTCAAATAACATGATAGATGAGTAAGGATCGATTAGATACATCACAGGAAAGACGCTAATGCGTGTTGTTTCGTTTAAAACTATTTCCAGCTTCTGCTGCGTCCGAAAACGTCGTATCTCACATCAGAGCTACTGGAGTCCATCGAAACGCCAAATAACATGATAGATAAGTAAGGATCGATTAGATACATCACAGGAACAACGCTAATGCGTGTTGTTTCGTTTAAAACTATTTCCAGCTTCTGCTGCGTCCGAAAACGTCGTATCTCACATCAGACTTACTGGAGTCCATGCAAACGGCAAATAACATGTTAGATAAGTAAGGATCGTTTAGATACATCACAGGAACAACGCTAATAAGTGTTGTTTCGTTCAAAACTATTTCCAGTTTCTACTGCGTCCGAGAACTTCGTATCTCTCATCAGAGGTACTGGAGTCCGTCCAAACGTCAAATAACATGATAGATGAGTAAGGATCGATTAGATACATCACAGGAACAACGCTAATACGTGTTGTTTCGTTTAAAACTATTTCCAGCTTCTGCTGCGTCCGAGAACGTCGCATCTCACATCAGAGTTACTGGAGTCCATCGAAACGTCAAATAACATGATAGATAAGTAAGGATCGATTAGATACAGCACAGGAACAACGCTAATACGTGTTGTTTCGTTTAAAACTATTTCTAACTCCTGCTGCGTCCAAAAACTTTGTATCTCACATCAGACTTACTGGAGTCCATCCAAACGTCAAATAACATGTTAGATAAGTAAGGATCGTTTAGATACATCACAGGAACAACGCTAATACGTGTTGTTTCGTTCAAAACTATTTCCAGCTTCTGCTGCGTCCGATAACTTTGTATCTCACATCAGAGTTACTGGAGTCCATCGAAACGCCAAATAACATGTTAGATAAGTAAGGATCGTTTAGATACATCACAGGAACAACGCTAATACGTGTTGTTTCGTTCAAAACTATTTCCAGCTTCTACTGCGTCCGAGAACTTTGTATCTCTCTTCAGAGGTACTGGAGTCCGTCCAAACGTCAAATAACATGATAAATGAGTAAGGATCGATTAGATACATCACAGGAACAACGCTAATACGTGTTGTTTCGTTTAAAACTATTTCCAGCTTCTGCCGCGTCCGAGAACGTCGCATCTCACATCAGAGTTACTGGAGTCCATCGAAACGTCAAATAACATGATAGATAAGTAAGGATCGATTAGATACAGCACAGGAACAACGCTAATACGTGTTGTTTCTTTTAAAACTATTTCTAACTCCTGCTGCGTCCAAAAACTTTGTATCTCACATCAGACTTACTTTAGTCCATCCAAACGTCAAATAACATGTTAGATAAGTAAGGATCGTTTAGATACATCACAGGAACAAGGCTAATACGTGTTGTTTCGTTCAAAACTATTTCCAGCTTCTGCTGCGTCCGATAACTTTGTATCTCACATCAGAGTTACTGGAGTCCATCGAAACGCCAAATAACATGATAGATGAGTAAGGATCGATTAGATACATCACAGGAACAACGCTAATGCGTGTTGTTTCGTTTAAAACTATTTCCAGCTTCTGCTGCGTCCGAGAACTTCGTATCTCACGTCAGGGTTACTGGAGTACATCCAAACGTCAAATAACATGATAGATAAGTAAGGATCGATTAGATACATCACAGAAACAACGCTAATACGTGTTGTTTCGTTTAAAACTATTTCCAGCTTCTGCTGCGTCCGAAAACGTCGTATCTCTCATCAGAGTTACTGGAGTCCATCGAAACGTCAAATAACATGATAGATAAGTAAGGATCGATTAGATACAGCACAGGAACAACGCTAATACGTGTTGTTTCGTTTAAAACTATTTCCAGCTTCTGCTGCGTCCGAAAACGTCGTATCTCTCATCAGAGTTACTGGAGTCCATCGAAACGTCAAATAACATGTTAGATAAGTAAGGATCGATTAGATACATCACAGGAACAACGCTAATGCGTGTTGTTTCGTTCAAATCTATTTCCAGCTTCTGCTGCGCCCGAAATCTTTGTATCTCTCATCAGAGTTACTGGAGTCCATCCAAACGTCAAATAACATGATAGATGAGTAAGGATCGATTAGATACAGCACAGGAACAACGCTAATACGTGTTGTTTCGTTCAAAACTATTTCCAGCTTCTGCTGCGTCCGATAACTTTGTATCTCACATCAGAGTTACTGGAGACCGTCCAAACGTCAAATAACATGATAGATGAGTAAGGATCGATTAGATACATCACAGGAACAACGCTAATATGTGTTGTTTCGTTTAAAACTGTTTCCAGGTGCTGCTGCGTCCGAAAACGTCGTATATCACATCAGAGTTACTGGAGTCCATCCAAACGTCAAATAACATGTTAGGTAAGTAAGGATCGTTTAGATACATCACAGGAACAACGCTAATACGTGTTGTTTGGTTCAAAACTATTTCCAGCTTCTGCTGCGTCCGATAACATTGTATCTCACATCAGAGTTACTGGAGTCCGTCCAAACGTCAAATAACAGGATAGATGAGTAAGGATCGATTAGATACAGCACAGGAACAACGCTAATACGTGTTGTTTCGTTTAAAACTATTTCTAGCTCCTGCTGCGTCCAAAAACTTTGTAACTCACATCAGACTTACTGGAGTCCATCCAAACGTCAAATAACATGTTAGATAAGTAAGGATCGTTTAGATACATCACAGGAACAACGCTAATACGTGTTGTTTCGTTTAAAACTATTTCCAGCTTCTGCTGCGTCCGAAAACGTCGTATTTCACATCAGAGCTACTGGAGTCCATCGAAACGCCAAATAACATGATAGATGAGTAAGGATCGATTAGATACAGCACAGGAACAACGCTAATACGTGTTGTTTCGTTTAAAACTATTTCCAGCTCCTGCTGCGTCCAAAAACGTCGTATCTCACATCAGAGCTACTGGAGTCCATCCAAACGTCAAATAACATGATAGATAAGTAAGGATCGATTAGATACATCACAGGAACAACGCTAATGCGTGTTGTTTCGTTTAAAACTATTTCCAGCTTCTGCTGCGTCCGATAACTTTGTATCTCACATCAGAGTTACTGGAGTCCGTCCAAACGTCAAGTAACATGATAGATGAGTAAGGATCGATTAGATACATTACAGGAACAACGCTAATACGTGTTGTTTCGTTTAAAACTATTTCCAGTTTCTGCTGCGTCCGAAAACGTCGTATCTCTCATCAGAGTTACTGGAGTCCATCGAAACGTCAAATAACATGATAGATAAGTAAGGATCGATTAGATACAGCACAGGAACAACGCTAATACGTGTTGTTTCGTTTCAAACTATTTCCAGCTCCTGCTGCGTCCAAAGACTTTGTATCTCACATCAGACTTACTGGAGTCCATCCAAACGTCAAATAACATGTTAGATAAGTAAGGATCGTTTAGATACATCACAGGAACAACGCTAATGCGTGTTGTTTCGTTCAAATCTATTTCCAGCTTCTGCTGCGCCCGAAATCTTTGTATCTCTCATCAGAGTTACTGGAGTCCATCGAAACGCCAAATAACATGATAGATGAGTAAGGATCGATTAGATACATCACAGGAACAACGCTAATGCGTGTTGTTTCGTTTAAAACTATTTCCAGCTTCTGCTGCGTCCGAGAACTTCGTATCTCATGTCAGGGTTACTGGAGTCCATCCAAACGTCAAGTAACATGATAGATAAGTAAGGATCAATTAGATACATCACAGGAACAACGCTAATGCGTGTTGTTTCGTTTAAAACTATTTCCAGCTTCTGCTGCGTCCGAAAATTTCGTTTCTCACATTAGAGTTACTGGAGTCCATCGAAACGTCAAATAACATGATAGATGAGTAAGGATCGATTAGATACATCACAGGAACAACGCTAATACGTGTTGTTTCGTTCAAAACTATTTCCAGCTTCTGCTGCGTCCGAAAACGTCGTATCTCTCATCAGAGTTACTGGAGTCCATGCAAACGGCAAATAACATGTTAGATAAGTAAGAATCGATTAGATACATCACAGGAACAACGCTAATACGTGTTGTTTCGTTTAAAACTATTTCTAGCTCCTGCTGCGTCCAAAAACTTTGTATCTCACATCAGACTTACTGGAGTCCATCCAAACGTCAAATAACATGTTAGATAAGTAAGGATCGTTTAGATACATCACAGGAACAACGCTAATACGTGTTGTTTCGTTCAAAACTATTTCCAGCTTCTGCTGCGTCCGATAACATTGTATCTCACATCAGAGTTACTGGAGTCCGTCCAAACGTCAAATAACATGATAGATGAGTAAGGATCGATTAGATACATCACAGGAAAGACGCTAATGCGTGTTGTTTCGTTTAAAACTATTTCCAGCTTCTGCTGCGTCCGAAAACGTCGTATCTCACATCAGAGCTACTGGAGTCCATCGAAACGCCAAATAACATGATAGATGAGTAAGGATCGATTAGATACAGCACAGGAACAACGCTAATACGTGTTGTTTCGTTTAAAACTATTTCCAGCTCCTGCTGCGTCCAAAAACGTCGTATCTCACATCAGAGCTAATGGAGTCCATCGAAACGCCAAATAACATGATAGATGAGTAAGGATCGATTAGATACATCACAGGAACAACGCTAATGCGTGTTGTTTCGTTTAAAACTATTTCCAGCTTCTGCTGCGTCCGAAAACGTCGTATCTCACATCAGAGTTACTGGAGTCCGTCCAAACGTCAAATAACATGATAGATGAGTAAGGATCGATTAGATACATCACAGGAACAACGCTAATGCGTGTTGTTTCGTTTAAAACTATTTCCAGCTTCTGCTGCGTCCGATAACTTTGTATCTCACATCAGAGTTACTGGAGTCCGTCCAAACGTCAAGTAACATGATAGATGAGTAAGGATCGATTAGATACATTACAGGAACAACGCTAATACGTGTTGTTTCGTTTAAAACTATTTCCAGCTTCTGCTGCGTCCGAAAACGTCGTATCTCTCATCAGAGTTACTGGAGTCCATCGAAACGTCAAATAACATGATAGATAAGTAAGGATCGATTAGATACAGCACAGGAACAACGCTAATACGTGTTGTTTCGTTTAAAACTATTTCCAGCTCCTGCTGCGTCCAAAGACTTTGTATCTCACATCAGACTTACTGGAGTCCATCCAAACGTCAAATAACATGTTAGATAAGTAAGGATCGTTTAGATACATCACAGGAACAACGCTAATACGTGTTGTTTCGTTTAAAACTATTTCCAGCTTCTGCTGCGTCCGAAAACGTCGTATCTCACATCAGACTTACTGGAGTCCATGCAAACGGCAAATAACATGTTAGATAAGTAAGAATCGATTAGATACATCACAGGAACAACGCTAATACGTGTTGTTTCGTTTAAAACTATTTCTAGCTCCTGCTGCGTCCAAAAACTTTGTATCTCACATCAGACTTACTGGAGTCCATCCAAACGTCAAATAACATGTTAGATAAGTAAGGATCGTTTAGATACATCACAGGAACAACGCTAATACGTGTTGTTTCGTTCAAAACTATTTCCAGCTTCTGCTGCGTCCGATAACATTGTATCTCACATCTGAGTTACTGGAGTCCGTCCAAACGTCAAATAACATGATAGATGAGTAAGGATCGATTAGATACATCACAGGAAAGACGCTAATGCGTGTTGTTTCGTTTAAAACTATTTCCAGCTTCTGCTGCGTCCGAAAACGTCGTATCTCACATCAGAGCTACTGGAGTCCATCGAAACGCCAAATAACATGATAGATGAGTAAGGATCGATTAGATACAGCACAGGAACAACGCTAATACGTGTTGTTTCGTTTCGATACAAAGTTATCGGACGCAGCAGAAGCTGGAAATAGTTTTAAACGAAACAACACGCATTAGCGTTGTTCCTGTGATGTATCTAATCGATCCTTACTTATCTATCATGTTATTTGACGTTTGGATGGACTCCAGTAGCTCTGATGTGAGATACGACGTTTTTGGACGCAGCAGGAGCTGGAAATAGTTTTAAACGAAACAACACGTATTAGCGTTGTTCCTGTGCTGTATCTAATCGATCCTTACTCATCTATCATGTTATTTGGCGTTTCGATGGACTCCAGTAGCTCTGATGTGAGATACGACGTTTTCGGACGCAGCAGAAGCTGGAAATAGTTTTAAACGAAACAACACGTATTAGCGTTGTTCCTGTGATGTATCTAAACGATCCTTACTTATCTAACATGTTATTTGACGTTTGGATGGACTCCAGTAAGTCTGATGTGAGTTACAAAGTTTTTGGACGCAGCAGGAGCTAGAAATAGTTTTAAACGAAACAACACGTATTAGCGTTGTTCCTGTGCTGTATCTAATCGATCCTTACTCATCTATCCTGTTATTTGACGTTTGGACGGACTCCAGTAACTCTGATGTGAGATACAATGTTATCGGACGCAGCAGAAGCTGGAAATAGTTTTGAACCAAACAACACGTATTAGCGTTGTTCCTGTGATGTATCTAAACGATCCTTACTTACCTAACATGTTATTTGACGTTTGGATGGACTCCAGTAACTCTGATGTGATATACGACGTTTTCGGACGCAGCAGAAGCTGGAAATAGTTTTAAACGAAACAACACATATTAGCGTTGTTCCTGTGATGTATCTAATCGATCCTTACTCATCTATCATGTTATTTGACGTTTGGACGGTCTCCAGTAACTCTGATGTGAGATACAAAGTTATCGGACGCAGCAGAAGCTGGAAATAGTTTTGAACGAAACAACACGTATTAGCGTTGTTCCTGTGCTGTATCTAATCGATCCTTACTCATCTATCATGTTATTTGACGTTTGGATGGACTCCAGTAACTCTGATGAGAGATACAAAGATTTCGGGCGCAGCAGAAGCTGGAAATAGATTTGAACGAAACAACACGCATTAGCGTTGTTCCTGTGATGTATCTAATCGATCCTTACTTATCTAACATGTTATTTGACGTTTCGATGGACTCCAGTAACTCTGATGAGAGATACGACGTTTTCGGACGCAGCAGAAGCTGGAAATAGTTTTAAACGAAACAACACGTATTAGCGTTGTTCCTGTGCTGTATCTAATCGATCCTTACTTATCTATCATGTTATTTGACGTTTCGATGGACTCCAGTAACTCTGATGAGAGATACGACGTTTTCGGACGCAGCAGAAGCTGGAAATAGTTTTAAACGAAACAACACGTATTAGCGTTGTTCCTGTGATGTATCTAATCGATCCTTACTCATCTATCATGTTATTTGACGTTTGGACGGACTCCAGTACCTCTGATGAGAGATACAAAGTTCTCGGACGCAGTAGAAGCTGGAAATAGTTTTGAACGAAACAATACGTATTAGCGTTGTTCCTGTGATGTATCTAAACGATCCTTACTTATCCAACATGTTATTTGCCGTTTGCATGGACTCCAGTAAGTCTGATGTGAGATACGACGTTTTCGGACGCAGCAGAAGCTGGAAATAGTTTTAAACGAAACAACACGCATTAGCGTTGTTCCTGTGATGTATCTAATCGATCCTTACTTATCTATCATGTTATTTGACGTTTGGATGGACTCCAGTAAGTCTGATGTGAGATACGACGTTTTCGGACGCAGCAGAAGCTGGAAATAGTTTTAAACGAAACAACACGCATTAGCGTTGTTCCTGTGATGTATCTAATCGATCCTTACTCATCTATCATGTTATTTGGCGTTTCGATGGACTCCATTAGCTCTGATGTGAGATACGACGTTTTTGGACGCAGCAGGAGCTGGAAATAGTTCTAAACGAAACAACACGTATTAGCGTTGTTCCTGTGCTGTATCTAATCGATCCTTACTTATCTATCATGTTATTTGGCGTTTCGATGGACTCCAGTAGCTCTGATGTGAGATACGACGTTTTCGGACGCAGCAGAAGCTGGAAATAGTTTTAAACGAAACAACACGCATTAGCGTCTTTCCTGTGATGTATCTAATCGATCCTTACTCATCTATCATGTTATTTGACGTTTGGACGGACTCCAGTAACTCTGATGTGAGATACAATGTTATCGGACGCAGCAGAAGCTGGAAATAGTTTTGAACGAAACAACACGTATTAGCGTTGTTCCTGTGATGTATCTAAACGATCCTTACTTATCTAACATGTTATTTGACGTTTGGATGGACTCCAGTAAGTCTGATGTGAGATACAAAGTTTTTGGACGCAGCAGGAGCTAGAAATAGTTTTAAACGAAACAACACGTATTAGCGTTGTTCCTGTGATGTATCTAATCGATTCTTACTTATCTAACATGTTATTTGCCGTTTGCATGGACTCCAGTAAGTCTGATGTGAGATACGACGTTTTCGGACGCAGCAGAAGCTGGAAATAGTTTTAAACGAAACAACACGTATTAGCGTTGTTCCTGTGATGTATCTAATCGATCCTTACTCATCTATCCTGTCATTTGACGTTTGAACGGACTCCAGTAACTCTGATGAGAGATACGACGTTTTCGGACGCAGCAGAAGCTGGAAATAGTTTTGAACGAAACAACACGTATTAGCGTTGTTCCTGTGATGTATCTAATCGATCCTTACTCATCTATCATGTTATTTGACGTTTCGATGGACTCCAGTAACTCTAATGTGAGAAACGAAATTTTCGGACGCAGCAGAAGCTGGAAATAGTTTTAAACGAAACAACACGCATTAGCGTTGTTCCTGTGATGTATCTAATTGATCCTTACTTATCTATCATGTTACTTGACGTTTGGATGGACTCCAGTAACCCTGACATGAGATACGAAGTTCTCGGACGCAGCAGAAGCTGGAAATAGTTTTAAACGAAACAACACGCATTAGCGTTGTTCCTGTGATGTATCTAGTCGATCCTTACTCATCTATCATGTTATTTGGCGTTTCGATGGACTCCAGTAACTCTGATGAGAGATACAAAGATTTCGGGCGCAGCAGAAGCTGGAAATAGATTTGAACGAAACAACACGCATTAGCGTTGTTCCTGTGATGTATCTAAACGATCCTTACTTATCTAACATGTTATTTGACGTTTGGATGGACTCCAGTAAGTCTGATGTGAGATACAAAGTCTTTGGACGCAGCAGGAGCTGGAAATAGTTTTAAACGAAACAACACGTATTAGCGTTGTTCCTGTAATGTATCTAATCGATCCTTACTCATCTATCATGTTACTTGACGTTTGGACGGACTCCAGTAACTCTGATGTGAGATACAAAGTTATCGGACGCAGCAGAAGCTGGAAATAGTTTTAAACGAAACAACACGCATTAGCGTTGTTCCTGTGATGTATCTAATCGATCCTTACTTATCTATCATGTTATTTGAAGTTTGGATGGACTCCAGTAGCTCTGATGTGAGATACGACGTTTTTGGACGCAGCAGGAGCTGGAAATAGTTTTAAACGAAACAACACGTATTAGCGTTGTTCCTGTGCTGTATCTAATCGATCCTTACTCATCTATCATGTTATTTGGCGTTTCGATGGACTCCAGTAGCTCTGATGTGAGATACGACGTTTTCGGACGCAGCAGAAGCTGGAAATAGTTTTAAACGAAACAACACGTATTAGCGTTGTTCCTGTGATGTATCTAAACGATCCTTACTTATCTAACATGTTATTTGAGGTTTGGATGGACTCCAGTAAGTCTGATGTGAGTTACAAAGTTTTTGGACGCAGCAGGAGCTAGAAATAGTTTTAAACGAAACAACACGTATTAGCGTTGTTCCTGTGCTGTATATAATCGATCCTTACTCATCTATCCTGTTATTTGACGTTTGGACGGACTCCAGTAACTCTGATGTGAGATACAATGTTATCGGACGCAGCAGAAGCTGGAAATAGTTTTGAACCAAACAACACGTATTAGCGTTGTTCCTGTGATGTATCTAAACGATCCTTACTTACCTAACATGTTATTTGACGTTTGGATGGACTCCAGTAACTCTGATGTGATATACGACGTTTTCGGACGCAGCAGCACCTGGAAACAGTTTTAAACGAAACAACACATATTTTGTTCCTGTGATGTATCTAATCGATCCTTACTCATCTATCATGTTATTTGACGTTTGGACGGTCTCCAGTAACTCTGATGTGAGATACAAAGTTATCGGACGCAGCAGAAGCTGGAAATAGTTTTGAACGAAACAACACGTATTAGCGTTGTTCCTGTGCTGTATCTAATCGATCCTTACTCATCTATCATGTTATTTGACGTTTGGATGGACTCCAGTAACTCTGATGAGAGATACAAAGATTTCGGGCGCAGCAGAAGCTGGAAATAGATTTGAACGAAACAACACGCATTAGCGTTGTTCCTGTGATGTATCTAATCGATCCTTACTTATCTAACATGTTATTTGACGTTTCGATGGACTCCAGTAACTCTGATGAGAGATACGACGTTTTCGGACGCAGCAGAAGCTGGAAATAGTTTTAAACGAAACAACACGTATTAGCGTTGTTCCTGTGCTGTATCTAATCGATCCTTACTTATCTATCATGTTATTTGACGTTTCGATGGACTCCAGTAACTCTGATGAGAGATACGACGTTTTCGGACGCAGCAGAAGCTGGAAATAGTTTTAAACGAAACAACACGCATTAGCGTTGTTCCTGTGATGTATCTAATCGATCCTTACTCATCTGTCATGTTATTTGGCGTTTCGATGGACTCCAGTAACTTTGATGAGAGTTACGAAGTTCTCGAACGCAGCTGAAGCTAGAAATAGTTTTAAACGAAACAACACGCATTAGCGTTGTTCCTGTGATGTATCTAATCGATCCTTACTTATCTATCATGTTATTTGACGTTTGGATGGACTCCAGTAAGTCTGATGTGAGATACAAAGTTTTTGGACGCAGCAGGAGCTGGAAATAGTTTTAAACGAAACAGCACGCATGAGCGTTGTTCCTGTGATGTATCTAATCGATCCTTACTCACCTGTCATGTTATTTGGCGTTTCGATGGACCCCAGTAACTTTGATGTGAGTTACGAAGTTCTCGGACGCAGCAGAAGCTGGAAATAGTTTTGAACGAAACAACACGTATTAGCGTTGTTCCTGTGATGTATCTAAACGATCCTTACTTATCTAACATGTTATTTGACGTTTGGATGGACTCCAGTAAGTCTGATGTGAGATACAAAGTTTTTGGACGCAGCAGGAGTTAGAAATAGTTTTAAACGAAACAACACGTATTAGCGTTGTTCCTGTGCTGTATCTAATCGATCCTTACTTATCTATCATGTTATTTGACGTTTCAATGGACTCCAGTAACTCTGATGTGAGATGCGACGTTTTCGGACGCAGCAGAAGCTGGAAATAGTTTTAAACGAAACAACACGTATTAGCGTTGTTCCTGTGATGTATCTAATCGATCCTTACTCATCTATCATGTTATTTGACGTTTGGACGGACTCCAGTACCTCTGATGAGAGATACAAAGTTCTCGGACGCTGTAGAAGCTGGAAATAGTTTTGAACGAAACAACACGTATTAGCGTTGTTCCTGTGATGTATCTAAACGATCCTTACTTATCTAACATGTTATTTGCCGTTTGCATGGACTCCAGTAAGTCTGATGTGAGATACAAAGTTTTTGGACGCAGCAAGAGCTAGAAATAGTTTTAAACGAAACAACACGTATTAGCGTTGTTCCTGTGCTGTATCTAATCGATCCTTACTTATCTATCATGTTATTTGACGTTTCGATGGACTCCAGTAACTCTGATGTGAGATACGACGTTTTCGGACGCAGCAGAACCTGGAAATAGTTTTGAACGAAACAACACGTATTAGCGTTGTTCCTGTGATGTATCTAATCGATCCTTACTCATCTATCATGTTATTTGACGTTTCGATGGACTCCAGTAACTCTAATGTGAGAAACGAAATTTTCGGACGCAGCAGAAGCTGGAAATAGTTTTAAACGAAACAACACGCATTAGCGTTGTTCCTGTGATGTATCTAATCGATCCTTACTTATCTATCATGTTATTTGACGTTTGGATGGACTCCAGTAACCCTGACGTGAGATACGAAGTTCTCGGACGCAGCAGAAGCTGGAAATAGTTTTAAACGAAACAACACGCATTAGCGTTGTTCCTGTGATGTATCTAATCGATCCTTACTCATCTATCATGTTATTTGGCGTTTCGATGGACTCCAGTAACTCTGATGTGAGATACAAAGTTATCGGACGCAGCAGAAGCTGGAAATAGTTTTGAACGAAACAACACGTATTAGCCTTGTTCCTGTGATGTATCTAAACGATCCTTACTTATCTAACATGTTAATTGACGTTTGGATGGACTAAAGTAAGTCTGATGTGAGATACAAAGTTTTTGGACGCAGCAGGAGTTAGAAATAGTTTTAAAAGAAACAACACGTATTAGCGTTGTTCCTGTGCTGTATCTAATCGATCCTTACTTATCTATCATGTTATTTGACGTTTCGATGGACTCCAGTAACTCTGATGTGAGATGCGACGTTTTCGGACGCAGCAGAAGCTGGAAATAGTTTTAAGCGAAACAACACGTATTAGCGTTGTTCCTGTGATGTATCTAATCGATCCTTACTCATTTATCATGTTATTTGACGTTTGGACGGACTACAGTACCTCTGATGAGAGATACAAAGTTCTCGGACGCAGTAGAAGCTGGAAATAGTTTTGAACGAAACAACACGTATTAGCGTTGTTCCTGTGATGTATCTAAACGATCCTTACTTATCTAACATGTTATTTGCCGTTTGCATGGACTCCAGTAAGTCTGATGTGAGATACGACGTTTTCGGACGCAGCAGAAGCTGGAAATAGTTTTAAACGAAACAACACGCATTAGCGTCTTTCCTGTGATGTATCTAATCGATCCTTACTCATCTATCAGGTTATTTGACGTTTGGACGGACTCCAGTAACTCTGATGTGAGATACAATGTTATCGGACGCAGCAGAAGCTGGAAATAGTTTTGAACGAAACAACACGTATTAGCGTTGTTCCTGTGCTGTATCTAATCGATCCTTACTTATCTATCATGTTATTTGACTTTTCGATGGACTCCAGTAACTCTGACGTGAGATACGAAGTTCTCGGACGCAGCAGAAGCTGGAAATAGTTTTAAACGAAACAACACGTATTAGCGTTGCTCCTGTGATGTATCTAATCGATCCTTACTCATCTATCATGTTATTTGACGTTTGGACGGACTCCAGTACCTCTGATGAGAGATACAAAGTTCTCGGACGCAGTAGAAGCTGGAAATAGTTTTGAACGAAACAACACGTATTAGCGTTGTTCCTGTGATGTATCTAATCGATCCTTACTCATCTATCCTGTTATTTGACGTTTGGACGGACTCCAGTAACTCTGATGCGAGATACGACGTTTTCGGACGCAGCAGAAGCTGGAAATAGTTTTAAACGAGACAACACGCATTAGCGTTGTTCCTGTGATGTATCTAATCGATCCTTACTCATCTATCATGTTGTTTGACGTTTCGATGGACTCCAGTAACTATGATGTGAGATACGAAATTTTCGGACGCAGCAGAAGCTGGAAATAGTTTTAAACGAAACAACACGCATTAGCGTTGTTCCTGTGATGTATCTAATCGATCCTTACTCATCTGTCATGTTATTTGGCGTTTCGATGGACTCCAGTAACTTTGATGTGAGTTACGAAGTTCTCGGACGCAGCTGAAGCTAGAAATAGTTTTAAACGAAACAACACGCATTAGCGTTGTTCCTGTGATGTATCTAATCGATCCTTACTTACCTATCATGTTATTTGACGTTTGGATGGACTCCAGTAAGTCTGATGTGAGATACAAAGTTTTTGGACGCAGCAGGAGCTGGAAATAGTTTTAAACGAAACAGCACGCATTAGCGTTGTTCCTGTGATGTATCTAATCGATCCTTACTCACCTGTCATGTTATTTGGCGTTTCGATGGACCCCAGTAACTTTGATGTGAGTTACGAAGTTCTCGGACGCAGCTGAAGCTAGAAATAGTTTTAAAAGAAACAACACGCATTAGCGTTGTTCCTGTAATGTATCTAATCGATCCTTACTCATCTATCCTGTTATTTGACGTTTGGACGGACTCCAGTAACTCTGATGCGAGATACGACGTTTTCGGACGCAGCAGAAGCTGGAAATAGTTTTAAACGAGACAACACGCATTAGCGTTGTTCCTGTGATGTATCTAATCGATCCTTACTTATCTATCATGTTATTTGACGTTTGGATGGACTCCAGTAACCCTGACGTGAGATACGAAGTTCTCGGACGCAGCAGAAGCTGGAAATAGTTTTAAACGAAACAACACGCATTAGCGTTGTTCCTGTGATGTATCTAATCGATCCTTACTTATCTATCATGTTATTTGACGTTTCGATGGACTCCAGTAACTCTGATGTGAGATGCGACGTTCTCGGACGCAGCAGAAGCTGGAAATAGTTTTAAACGAAACAACACGTATTAGCGTTGTTCCTGTGATGTATCTAATCGATCCTTACTCATCTATCATGTTATTTGACGTTTGGACGGACTCCAGTACCTCTGATGAGAGATACAAAGTTCTCGGACGCAGTAGAAGCTGGAAATAGTTTTGAACGAAACAATACGTATTAGCGTTGTTCCTGTGATGTATCTAAACGATCCTTACTTATCTAACATGTTATTTGCCGTTTGCATGGACTCCAGTAAGTCTGATGTGAGATACGACGTTTTCGGACGCAGCAGAAGCTGGAAATAGTTTTAAACGAAACAACACGCATTAGCGTTGTTCCTGTGATGTATCTAATCGATCCTTACTTATCTATCATGTTATTTGACGTTTGGATGGACTCCAGTAAGTCTGATGTGAGATACGACGTTTTCGGACGCAGCAGAAGCTGGAAATAGTTTTAAACGAAACAACACCCATTAGCGTTGTTCCTGTGATGTATCTAATCGATCCTTACTCATCTATCATGTTATTTGGCGTTTCGATGGACTCCATTAGCTCTGATGTGAGATACGACGTTTTTGGACGCAGCAGGAGCTGGAAATAGTTTTAAACGAAACAACACGCATTAGCGTTGTTCCTGTGCTGTATCTAATCGATCCTTACTCATCTATCATGTTATTTGGCGTTTCGATGGACTCCAGTAGCTCTGATGTGAGATACGACGTTTTCGGACGCAGCAGAAGCTGGAAATAGTTTTAAACGAAACAACACGCATTAGCGTCTTTCCTGTGATGTATCTAATCGATCCTTACTCATCTATCATGTTATTTGACGTTTGGACGGACTCCAGTAACTCTGATGTGAGATACAATGTTATCGGACGCAGCAGAAGCTGGAAATAGTTTTGAACGAAACAACACGTATTAGCGTTGTTCCTGTGATGTATCTAAACGATCCTTACTTATCTAACATGTTATTTGACGTTTGGATGGACTCCAGTAAGTCTGATGTGAGATACAAAGTTTTTGGACGCAGCAGGAGCTAGAAATAGTTTTAAACGAAACAACACGTATTAGCGTTGTTCCTGTGATGTATCTAATCGATTCTTACTTATCTAACATGTTATTTGCCGTTTGCATGGACTCCAGTAAGTCTGATGTGAGATACGACGTTTTCGGACGCAGCAGAAGCTGGAAATAGTTTTAAACGAAACAACACGTATTAGCGTTGTTCCTGTGATGTATCTAATCGATCCTTACTCATCTATCCTGTCATTTGACGTTTGAACGGACTCCAGTAACTCTGATGAGAGATACGACGTTTTCGGACGCAGCAGAAGCTGGAAATAGTTTTGAACGAAACAACACGTATTAGCGTTGTTGCTGTGATGTATCTAAACGATCCTTACTCATCTATCATGTTATTTGACGTTTCGATGGACTCCAGTAACTCTAATGTGAGAAACGAAATTTTCGGACGCAGCAGAAGCTGGAAATAGTTTTAAACGAAACAACACGCATTAGCGTTGTTCCTGTGATGTATCTAATTGATCCTTACTTATCTATCATGTTACTTGACGTTTGGATGGACTCCAGTAACCCTGACATGAGATACGAAGTTCTCGGACGCAGCAGAAGCTGGAAATAGTTTTAAACGAAACAACACGCATTAGCGTTGTTCCTGTGATGTATCTAATCGATCCTTACTCATCTATCATGTTATTTGGCGTTTCGATGGACTCCAGTAACTCTGATGAGAGATACAAAGATTTCGGGCGCAGCAGAAGCTGGAAATAGATTTGAACGAAACAACACGCATTAGCGTTGTTCCTGTGATGTATCTAAACGATCCTTACTTATCTAACATGTTATTTGACGTTTGGATGGACTCCAGTAAGTCTGATGTGAGATACAAAGTCTTTGGACGCAGCAGGAGCTGGAAATAGTTTTAAACGAAACAACACGTATTAGCGCTGTTCCTGTGCTGTATCTAATCGATCCTTACTTATCTATCATGTTATTTGACGTTTCGATGGACTCCAGTAACTCTGATGAGAGATACGACGTTTTCGGACGCAGCAGAAGCTGGAAATAGTTTTAAACGAAACAACACGTATTAGCGTTGTTCCTGTAATGTATCTAATCGATCCTTACTCATCTATCATGTTACTTGACGTTTGGACGGACTCCAGTAACTCTGATGTGAGATACAAAGTTATCGGACGCAGCAGAAGCTGGAAATAGTTTTAAACGAAACAACACGCATTAGCGTTGTTCCTGTGATGTATCTAATCGATCCTTACTTATCTATCATGTTATTTGACGTTTGGATGGACTCCAGTAGCTCTGATGTGAGATACGACGTTTTTGGACGCAGCAGGAGCTGGAAATAGTTTTAAACGAAACAACACGTATTAGCGTTGTTCCTGTGCTGTATCTAATCGATCCTTACTTATCTATCATGTTATTTGACGTTTCGATGGACTCCAGTAACTCTGATGTGAGATACGACGTTTTCGGACGCAGCAGAAGCTGGAAATAGTTTTAAACGAAACAACACGTATTAGCGTTGTTCCTGTGATGTATCTAATCGATCCTTACTCATCTATCCTGTTATTTGACGTTTGGACGGACTCCAGTAACTCTGATGCGAGATACGACGTTTTCGGACGCAGCAGAAGCTGGAAATAGTTTTAAACGAGACAACACGCATTAGCGTTGTTCCTGTGATGTATCTAATCGATCCTTACTTATCTATCATGTTATTTGACGTTTGGATGGACTCCAGTAACCCTGACGTGAGATACGAAGTTCTCGGACGCAGCAGAAGCTGGAAATAGTTTTAAACGAAACAACACGCATTAGCGTTGTTCCTGTGATATATCTAATCGATCCTTACTTATCTATCATGTTATTTGACGTTTCGATGGACTCCAGTAACTCTGATGTGAGATGCGACGTTCTCGGACGCAGCAGAAGCTGGAAATAGTTTTAAACGAAACAACACGTATTAGCGTTGTTCCTGTGATGTATCTAATCGATCCTTACTCATCTATCATGTTATTTGACGTTTGGACGGACTCCAGTACCTCTGATGAGAGATACAAAGTTCTCGGACGCAGTAGAAGCTGGAAATAGTTTTGAACGAAACAATACGTATTAGCGTTGTTCCTGTGATGTATCTAAACGATCCTTACTTATCTAACATGTTATTTGCCGTTTGCATGGACTCCAGTAAGTCTGATGTGAGATACGACGTTTTCGGACGCAGCAGAAGCTGGAAATAGTTTTAAACGAAACAACACGCATTAGCGTTGTTCCTGTGATGTATCTAATCGATCCTTACTTATCTATCATGTTATTTGACGTTTGGATGGACTCCAGTAAGTCTGATGTGAGATACGACGTTTTCGGACGCAGCAGAAGCTGGAAATAGTTTTAAACGAAACAACACGCATTAGCGTTGTTCCTGTGATGTATCTAATCGATCCTTACTCATCTATCATGTTATTTGGCGTTTCGATGGACTCCATTAGCTCTGATGTGAGATACGACGTTTTTGGACGCAGCAGGAGCTGGAAATAGTTTTAAACGAAACAACACGTATTAGCGTTGTTCCTGTGCTGTATCTAATCGATCCTTACTCATCTATCATGTTATTTGGCGTTTCGATGGACTCCAGTAGCTCTGATGTGAGATACGACGTTTTCGGACGCAGCAGAAGCTGGAAATAGTTTTAAACGAAACAACACGCATTAGCGTCTTTCCTGTGATGTATCTAATCGATCCTTACTCATCTATCATGTTATTTGACGTTTGGACGGACTCCAGTAACTCTGATGTGAGATACAATGTTATCGGACGCAGCAGAAGCTGGAAATAGTTTTGAACGAAACAACACGTATTAGCGTTGTTCCTGTGATGTATCTAAACGATCCTTACTTATCTAACATGTTATTTGACGTTTGGATGGACTCCAGTAAGTCTGATGTGAGATACAAAGTTTTTGGACGCAGCAGGAGCTAGAAATAGTTTTAAACGAAACAACACGTATTAGCGTTGTTCCTGTGATGTATCTAATCGATTCTTACTTATCTAACATGTTATTTGCCGTTTGCATGGACTCCAGTAAGTCTGATGTGAGATACGACGTTTTCGGACGCAGCAGAAGCTGGAAATAGTTTTAAACGAAACAACACGTATTAGCGTTGTTCCTGTGATGTATCTAATCGATCCTTACTCATCTATCCTGTCATTTGACGTTTGAACGGACTCCAGTAACTCTGATGAGAGATACGACGTTTTCGGACGCAGCAGAAGCTGGAAATAGTTTTGAACGAAACAACACGTATTAGCGTTGTTCCTGTGATGTATCTAATCGATCCTTACTCATCTATCATATTATTTGACGTTTCGATGGACTCCAGTAACTCTAATGTGAGAAACGAAATTTTCGGACGCAGCAGAAGCTGGAAATAGTTTTAAACGAAACAACACGCATTAGCGTTGTTCCTGTGATGTATCTAATTGATCCTTACTTATCTATCATGTTACTTGACGTTTGGATGGACTCCAGTAACCCTGACATGAGATACGAAGTTCTCGGACGCAGCAGAAGCTGGAAATAGTTTTAAACGAAACAACACGCATTAGCGTTGTTCCTGTGATGTATCTAATCGATCCTTACTCATCTATCATGTTATTTGGCGTTTCGATGGACTCCAGTAACTCTGATGAGAGATACAAAGATTTCGGGCGCAGCAGAAGCTGGAAATAGATTTGAACGAAACAACACGCATTAGCGTTGTTCCTGTGATGTATCTAAACGATCCTTACTTATCTAACATGTTATTTGACGTTTGGATGGACTCCAGTAAGTCTGATGTGAGATACAAAGTCTTTGGACGCAGCAGGAGCTGGAAATAGTTTTAAACGAAACAACACGTATTAGCGTTGTTCCTGTGCTGTATCTAATCGATCCTTACTTATCTATCATGTTATTTGACGTTTCGATGGACTCCAGTAACTCTGATGAGAGATACGACGTTTTCGGACGCAGCAGAAGCTGGAAATAGTTTTAAACGAAACAACACGTATTAGCGTTGTTCCTGTAATGTATCTAATCGATCCTTACTCATCTATCATGTTACTTGACGTTTGGACGGACTCCAGTAACTCTGATGTGAGATACAAAGTTATCGGACGCAGCAGAAGCTGGAAATAGTTTTAAACGAAACAACACGTATTAGCGTTGTTCCTGTGATGTATCTAATCGATCCTTACTCATCTATCCTGTCATTTGACGTTTGAACGGACTCCAGTAACTCTGATGAGAGATACGACGTTTTCGGACGCAGCAGAAGCTGGAAATAGTTTTGAACGAAACAACACGTATTAGCGTTGTTGCTGTGATGTATCTAAACGATCCTTACTCATCTATCATGTTATTTGACGTTTCGATGGACTCCAGTAACTCTGATGTGAGATACGACGTTTTCGGACGCAGCAGAAGCTGGAAATAGTTTTAAACGAAACAACACGTATTAGCGTTGTTCCTGTGATGTATCTAATCGATCCTTACTCATCTATCCTGTTATTTGACGTTTGGACGGACTCCAGTAACTCTGATGCGAGATACGACGTTTTCGGACGCAGCAGAAGCTGGAAATAGTTTTAAACGAGACAACACGCATTAGCGTTGTTCCTGTGATGTATCTAATCGATCCTTACTTATCTATCATGTTATTTGACGTTTGGATGGACTCCAGTAACCCTGACGTGAGATACGAAGTTCTCGGACGCAGCAGAAGCTGGAAATAGTTTTAAACGAAACAACACGCATTAGCGTTGTTCCTGTGATATATCTAATCGATCCTTACTTATCTATCATGTTATTTGACGTTTCGATGGACTCCAGTAACTCTGATGTGAGATGCGACGTTCTCGGACGCAGCAGAAGCTGGAAATAGTTTTAAACGAAACAACACGTATTAGCGTTGTTCCTGTGATGTATCTAATCGATCCTTACTCATCTATCATGTTATTTGACGTTTGGACGGACTCCAGTACCTCTGATGAGAGATACAAAGTTCTCGGACGCAGTAGAAGCTGGAAATAGTTTTGAACGAAACAATACGTATTAGCGTTGTTCCTGTGATGTATCTAAACGATCCTTACTTATCTAACATGTTATTTGCCGTTTGCATGGACTCCAGTAAGTCTGATGTGAGATACGACGTTTTCGGACGCAGCAGAAGCTGGAAATAGTTTTAAACGAAACAACACGCATTAGCGTTGTTCCTGTGATGTATCTAATCGATCCTTACTTATCTATCATGTTATTTGACGTTTGGATGGACTCCAGTAAGTCTGATGTGAGATACGACGTTTTCGGACGCAGCAGAAGCTGGAAATAGTTTTAAACGAAACAACACGCATTAGCGTTGTTCCTGTGATGTATCTAATCGATCCTTACTCATCTATCATGTTATTTGGCGTTTCGATGGACTCCATTAGCTCTGATGTGAGATACGACGTTTTTGGACGCAGCAGGAGCTGGAAATAGTTTTAAACGAAACAACACGTATTAGCGTTGTTCCTGTGCTGTATCTAATCGATCCTTACTCATCTATCATGTTATTTGGCGTTTCGATGGACTCCAGTAGCTCTGATGTGAGATACGACGTTTTCGGACGCAGCAGAAGCTGGAAATAGTTTTAAACGAAACAACACGCATTAGCGTCTTTCCTGTGATGTATCTAATCGATCCTTACTCATCTATCATGTTATTTGACGTTTGGACGGACTCCAGTAACTCTGATGTGAGATACAATGTTATCGGACGCAGCAGAAGCTGGAAATAGTTTTGAACGAAACAACACGTATTAGCGTTGTTCCTGTGATGTATCTAAACGATCCTTACTTATCTAACATGTTATTTGACGTTTGGATGGACTCCAGTAAGTCTGATGTGAGATACAAAGTTTTTGGACGCAGCAGGAGCTAGAAATAGTTTTAAACGAAACAACACGTATTAGCGTTGTTCCTGTGATGTATCTAATCGATTCTTACTTATCTAACATGTTATTTGCCGTTTGCATGGACTCCAGTAAGTCTGATGTGAGATACGACGTTTTCGGACGCAGCAGAAGCTGGAAATAGTTTTAAACGAAACAACACGTATTAGCGTTGTTCCTGTGATGTATCTAATCGATCCTTACTCATCTATCCTGTCATTTGACGTTTGAACGGACTCCAGTAACTCTGATGAGAGATACGACGTTTTCGGACGCAGCAGAAGCTGGAAATAGTTTTGAACGAAACAACACGTATTAGCGTTGTTCCTGTGATGTATCTAATCGATCCTTACTCATCTATCATGTTATTTGACGTTTCGATGGACTCCAGTAACTCTAATGTGAGAAACGAAATTTTCGGACGCAGCAGAAGCTGGAAATAGTTTTAAACGAAACAACACGCATTAGCGTTGTTCCTGTGATGTATCTAATTGATCCTTACTTATCTATCATGTTACTTGACGTTTGGATGGACTCCAGTAACCCTGACATGAGATACGAAGTTCTCGGACGCAGCAGAAGCTGGAAATAGTTTTAAACGAAACAACACGCATTAGCGTTGTTCCTGTGATGTATCTAATCGATCCTTACTCATCTATCATGTTATTTGGCGTTTCGATGGACTCCAGTAACTCTGATGAGAGATACAAAGATTTCGGGCGCAGCAGAAGCTGGAAATAGATTTGAACGAAACAACACGCATTAGCGTTGTTCCTGTGATGTATCTAAACGATCCTTACTTATCTAACATGTTATTTGACGTTTGGATGGACTCCAGTAAGTCTGATGTGAGATACAAAGTCTTTGGACGCAGCAGGAGCTGGAAATAGTTTTAAACGAAACAACACGTATTAGCGTTGTTCCTGTGCTGTATCTAATCGATCCTTACTTATCTATCATGTTATTTGACGTTTCGATGGACTCCAGTAACTCTGATGAGAGATACGACGTTTTCGGACGCAGCAGAAGCTGGAAATAGTTTTAAACGAAACAACACGTATTAGCGTTGTTCCTGTAATGTATCTAATCGATCCTTACTCATCTATCATGTTACTTGACGTTTGGACGGACTCCAGTAACTCTGATGTGAGATACAAAGTTATCGGACGCAGCAGAAGCTGGAAATAGTTTTAAACGAAACAACACGCATTAGCGTTGTTCCTGTGATGTATCTAATCGATCCTTACTTATCTATCATGTTATTTGACGTTTGGATGGACTCCAGTAGCTCTGATGTGAGATACGACGTTTTTGGACGCAGCAGGAGCTGGAAATAGTTTTAAACGAAACAACACGTATTAGCGTTGTTCCTGTGCTGTATCTAATCGATCCTTACTCATCTATCATGTTATTTGGCGTTTCGATGGACTCCAGTAGCTCTGATGTGAGATACGACGTTTTCGGACGCAGCAGAAGCTGGAAATAGTTTTAAACGAAACAACACGTATTAGCGTTGTTCCTGTGATGTATCTAAACGATCCTTACTTATCTAACATGTTATTTGACGTTTGGATGGACTCCAGTAAGTCTGATGTGAGTTACAAAGTTTTTGGACGCAGCAGGAGCTAGAAATAGTTTTAAACGAAACAACACGTATTAGCGTTGTTCCTGTGCTGTATCTAATCGATCCTTACTCATCTATCCTGTTATTTGACGTTTGGACGGACTCCAGTAACTCTGATGTGAGATACAATGTTATCGGACGCAGCAGAAGCTGGAAATAGTTTTGAACCAAACAACACGTATTAGCGTTGTTCCTGTGATGTATCTAAACGATCCTTACTTACCTAACATGTTATTTGACGTTTGGATGGACTCCAGTAACTCTGATGTGATATACGACGTTTTCGGACGCAGCAGCACCTGGAAACAGTTTTAAAAGAAACAACACATATTAGCGTTGTTCCTGTGATGTATCTAATCGATCCTTACTCATCTATCATGTTATTTGACGTTTGGACGGTCTCCAGTAACTCTGATGTGAGATACAAAGTTATCGGACGCAGCAGAAGCTGGAAATAGTTTTGAACGAAACAACACGTATTAGCGTTGTTCCTGTGCTGTATCTAATCGATCCTTACTCATCTATCATGTTATTTGACGTTTGGATGGACTCCAGTAACTCTGATGAGAGATACAAAGATTTCGGGCGCAGCAGAAGCTGGAAATAGATTTGAACGAAACAACACGCATTAGCGTTGTTCCTGTGATGTATCTAATCGATCCTTACTTATCTAACATGTTATTTGACGTTTCGATGGACTCCAGTAACTCTGATGAGAGATACGACGTTTTCGGACGCAGCAGAAGCTGGAAATAGTTTTAAACGAAACAACACGTATTAGCGTTGTTCCTGTGCTGTATCTAATCGATCCTTACTTATCTATCATGTTATTTGACGTTTCGATGGACTCCAGTAACTCTGATGAGAGATACGACGTTTTCGGACGCAGCAGAAGCTGGAAATAGTTTTAAACGAAACAACACGTATTAGCGTTGTTTCTGTGATGTATCTAATCGATCCTTACTTATCTATCATGTTATTTGACGTTTCGATGGACTCCAGTAACTATGATGTGAGATACGAAATTTTCGGACGCAGCAGAAGCTGGAAATAGTTTTAAACGAAACAACACGCATTAGCGTTGTTCCTGTGATGTATCTAATCGATCCTTACTCATCTGTCATGTTATTTGGCGTTTCGATGGACTCCAGTAATTTTGATGAGAGTTACGAAGTTCTCGGACGCAGCTGAAGCTAGAAATAGTTTTAAACGAAACAACACGCATTAGCGTTGTTCCTGTGATGTATCTAATCGATCCTTACTTATCTATCATGTTATTTGACGTTTGGATGGACTCCAGTAAGTCTGATGTGAGATACAAAGTTTTTGGACGCAGCAAGAGCTAGAAATAGTTTTAAACGAAACAACACGTATTAGCGTTGTTCCTGTGCTGTATCTAATCGATCCTTACTTATCTATCATGTTATTTGACGTTTCGATGGACTCCAGTAACTCTGATGTGAGATGCGACGTTTTCGGACGCAGCAGAAGCTGGAAATAGTTTTAAACGAAACAACACGTATTAGCGTTGTTCCTGTGATGTATCTAATCGATCCTTACTCATCTATCATGTTATTTGACGTTTGGACGGACTCCAGTACCTCTGATGAGAGATACAAAGTTCTCGGACGCTGTAGAAGCTGGAAATAGTTTTGAACGAAACAACACGTATTAGCGTTGTTCCTGTGATGTATCTAAACGATCCTTACTTATCTAACATGTTATTTGCCGTTTGCATGGACTCCAGTAAGTCTGATGTGAGATACAAAGTTTTTGGACGCAGCAAGAGCTAGAAATAGTTTTAAACGAAACAACACGTATTAGCGTTGTTCCTGTGCTGTATCTAATCGATCCTTACTTATCTATCATGTTATTTGACGTTTCGATGGACTCCAGTAACTCTGATGTGAGATACGACGTTTTCGGACGCAGCAGAACCTGGAAATAGTTTTGAACGAAACAACACGTATTAGCGTTGTTCCTGTGATGTATCTAATCGATCCTTACTCATCTATCATGTTATTTGACGTTTCGATGGACTCCAGTAACTCTAATGTGAGAAACGAAATTTTCGGACGCAGCAGAAGCTGGAAATAGTTTTAAACGAAACAACACGCATTAGCGTTGTTCCTGTGATGTATCTAATCGATCCTTACTTATCTATCATGTTATTTGACGTTTGGATGGACTCCAGTAACCCTGACGTGAGATACGAAGTTCTCGGACGCAGCAGAAGCTGGAAATAGTTTTAAACGAAACAACACGCATTAGCGTTGTTCCTGTGATGTATCTAATCGATCCTTACTCATCTATCATGTTATTTGGCGTTTCGATGGACTCCAGTAACTCTGATGTGAGATACAAAGTTATCGGACGCAGCAGAAGCTGGAAATAGTTTTGAACGAAACAACACGTATTAGCCTTGTTCCTGTGATGTATCTAAACGATCCTTACTTATCTAACATGTTAATTGACGTTTGGATGGACTAAAGTAAGTCTGATGTGAGATACAAAGTTTTTGGACGCAGCAGGAGTTAGAAATAGTTTTAAAAGAAACAACACGTATTAGCGTTGTTCCTGTGCTGTATCTAATCGATCCTTACTTATCTATCATGTTATTTGACGTTTCGATGGACTCCAGTAACTCTGATGTGAGATGCGACGTTTTCGGACGCAGCAGAAGCTGGAAATAGTTTTAAGCGAAACAACACGTATTAGCGTTGTTCCTGTGATGTATCTAATCGATCCTTACTCATTTATCATGTTATTTGACGTTTGGACGGACTACAGTACCTCTGATGAGAGATACAAAGTTCTCGGACGCAGTAGAAGCTGGAAATAGTTTTGAACGAAACAACACGTATTAGCGTTGTTCCTGTGATGTATCTAAACGATCCTTACTTATCTAACATGTTATTTGCCGTTTGCATGGACTCCAGTAAGTCTGATGTGAGATACGACGTTTTCGGACGCAGCAGGAGCTGGAAATAGTTTTAAACGAAACAACACGTATTAGCGTTGTTCCTGTGCTGTATCTAATCGATCCTTACTCATCTATCATGTTATTTGGCGTTTCGATGGACTCCAGTAGCTCTGATGTGAGATACGACGTTTTCGGACGCAGCAGAAGCTGGAAATAGTTTTAAACGAAACAACACGCATTAGCGTCTTTCCTGTGATGTATCTAATCGATCCTTACTCATCTATCATGTTATTTGACGTTTGGACGGACTCCAGTAACTCTGATGTGAGATACAATGTTATCGGACGCAGCAGAAGCTGGAAATAGTTTTGAACGAAACAACACGTATTAGCGTTGTTCCTGTGATGTATCTAAACGATCCTTACTTATCTAACATGTTATTTGACGTTTGGATGGACTCCAGTAAGTCTGATGTGAGATACAAAGTTTTTGGACGCAGCAAGAGCTAGAAATAATTTTAAACGAAACAACACGTATTAGCGTTGTTCCTGTGCTGTATCTAATCGATCCTTACTTATCTATCATGTTATTTGACTTTTCGATGGACTCCAGTAACTCTGACGTGAGATACGAAGTTCTCGGACGCAGCAGAAGCTGGAAATAGTTTTAAACGAAACAACACGTATTAGCGTTGCTCCTGTGATGTATCTAATCGATCCTTACTCATCTATCATGTTATTTGACGTTTGGACGGACTCCAGTACCTCTGATGAGAGATACAAAGTTCTCGGACGCAGTAGAAGCTGGAAATAGTTTTGAACGAAACAACACGTATTAGCGTTGTTCCTGTGATGTATCTAATCGATCCTTACTCATCTATCCTGTTATTTGACGTTTGGACGGACTCCAGTAACTCTGATGCGAGATACGACGTTTTCGGACGCAGCAGAAGCTGGAAATAGTTTTAAACGAGACAACACGCATTAGCGTTGTTCCTGTGATGTATCTAATCGATCCTTACTCATCTATCATGTTGTTTGACGTTTCGATGGACTCCAGTAACTATGATGTGAGATACGAAATTTTCGGACGCAGCAGAAGCTGGAAATAGTTTTAAACGAAACAACACGCATTAGCGTTGTTCCTGTGATGTATCTAATCGATCCTTACTCATCTGTCATGTTATTTGGCGTTTCGATGGACTCCAGTAACTTTGATGTGAGTTACGAAGTTCTCGGACGCAGCTGAAGCTAGAAATAGTTTTAAACGAAACAACACGCATTAGCGTTGTTCCTGTGATGTATCTAATCGATCCTTACTTACCTATCATGTTATTTGATGTTTGGATGGACTCCAGTATGTCTGATGTGAGATACAAAGTTTTTGGACGCAGCAGGAGCTGGAAATAGCTTTAAACGAAACAGCACGCATTAGCGTTGTTCCTGTGATGTATCTAATCGATCCTTACTCACCTGTCATGTTATTTGGCGTTTCGATGGACCCCAGTAACTTTGATGTGAGTTACGAAGTTCTCGGACGCAGCTGAAGCTAGAAATAGTTTTAAAAGAAACAACACGCATTAGCGTTGTTCCTGTAATGTATCTAATCGATCCTTACTCATCTATCATGTTATTTGGCGTTTCGATGGACTCCAGTAACTCTGATGTGAGATACGACGTTTTCGGTCGCAGCAGCAGCTGGAAATAGTTTTAAACGAAACAACACATATTAGCGTTGTTCCTGTAATGTATCTAATCGAACCTTACTCATCTATCATGTTATTTGACGTTTGGACGGACTCCAGTAACTCTGATGTGAGATACAAAGTTATCGGACGCAGCAGGAGCTAGAAATAGTTTTAAACGAAACAACACGTATTAACGTTGTTCCTGTGCTGTATCTAATCGATCCTTACTCATCTATCCTGTTATTTGACGTTTGGACGGACTCCAGTAACTCTGATGTGAGATACAATGTTATCGGACGCAGCAGAAGCTGGAAATAGTTTTGAACCAAACAACACGTATTAGCGTTGTTCCTGTGATGTATCTAAACGATCCTTACTTATCTAACATGTTATTTGACGTTTGGATGGACTCCAGTAACTCTGATGTGAGATACGACGTTTTCGGTCGCAGCAGCAGCTGGAAATAGTTTTAAACGAAACAACACATATTAGCGTTGTTCCTGTAATGTATCTAAACGATCCTTACTTATCTAACATGTTATTTGACGTTTGGATGGACTCCAGTAAGTCTGATGTGAGTTACAAAGTTTTTGGACGCAGCAGGAGCTAGAAATAGTTTTAAACGAAACAACACATATTATCGTTGTTCCTGTGCTGTATCTAATCGATCCTTACTCATCTATCCTGTTATTTGACGTTTGGACGGACTCCAGTAACTCTGATGTGAGATACAATGTTATCGGACGCACAGAAGCTGGAAATAGTTTTGAACCAAACAACACGTATTAGCGTTGTTCCTGTGATGTATCTAAACGATCCTTACTTATCTAACATGTTATTTGACGTTTGGATGGAGTCCAGTAACTCTGATGTGATATACGACGTTTTCGGACGCAGCAGCACCTGGAAACAGTTTTAAACGAAACAACACATATTAGCGTTGTTCCTGTGATGTATCTAATCGATCCTTACTCATCTATCATGTTATTTGACGTTTGGACGGTCTCCAGTAACTCTGATGTGAGATACAAAGTTATCGGACGCAGCAGAAGCTGGAAATAGTTTTGAACAACACGTATTAGCGTTGTTCCTGTGCGGTATCTAATCGATCCTTACTCATCTATCATGTTATTTGACGTTTGGATGGACTCCAGTAACTCTGATGAGAGATACAAAGATTTCGGGCGCAGCAGAAGCTGGAAATAGATTTGAACGAAACAACACGCATTAGCGTTGTTCCTGTGATGTATCTAAGCGATCCTTACTTATCTAACATGTTATTTGACGTTTGGATGGACTCCAGTAAGTCTGATGTGAGATACAAAGTCTTTGGACGCAGCAGGAGCTGGAAATAGTATTAAACGAAACAACACGTATTAGCGTTGTTCCTGTGCTGTATCTAATCGATCCTTACTTATCTATCATGTTATTTGACGTTTCGATGGACTCCAGTAACTCTGATGAGAGATACGACGTTTTCGGACGCAGCAGAAGCTGGAAATAGTTTTAAACGAAACAACACGTATTAGCGTTGTTCCTGTGATGTATCTAATCGATCCTTACTTATCTATCATGTTATTTGACGTTTCGATGGACTCCAGTAACTATGATGTGAGATACGAAATTTTCGGACGCAGCAGAAGCTGGAAATAGTTTTAAAGGAAACAACACGCATTAGCGTTGTTCCTGTGATGTATCTAATCGATCCTTACTCATCTGTCATGTTATTTGGCGTTTCGATGGACTCCAGTAACTTTGATGTGAGTTACGAAGTTCTCGGACGCAGCTGAAGCTAGAAATAGTTTTAAACGAAACAACACGCATTAGCGTTGTTCCTGTGATGTATCTAATCGATCCCTACTCATCTATCATGTTATTTGGCGTTTCGATGGACTCCAGTAACGCTGATGTGAGATACGACGTTTTCGGTCGCAGCAGCAGCTGGAAATAGTTTTAAACGAAACAACACATATTAGCGTTGTTCCTGTAATGTATCTAATCGATCCTTACTCATCTATCATGTTATTTGACGTTTGGACGGACTCCAGTAACTCTGATGTGAGATACAAAGTTATCGGACGCAGCAGGAGCTGGAAATAGTTTTGAACGAAACAAAACGTATTAGCGTTGTTCCTGTGATGTATCTAAACGATCCTTACTTATCTAACATGTTATTTGACGTTTGGATGGACTCCAGTAAGTCTGATGTGAGATACAAAGTTTTTGGACGCAGCAAGAGCTAGAAATAGTTTTAAACGAAACAACACGTATTAGCGTTGTTCCTGTGCTGTATCTAATCGATCCTTACTTATCTATCATGTTATTTGACGTTTCGATGGACTCCAGTAACTCTGATGTGAGATACGACGTTTTCGGACGCAGCAGAACCTGGAAATAGTTTTGAACGAAACAACACGTATTAGCGTTGTTCCTGTGCTGTATCTAATCGATCCTTACTTATCTATCATGTTATTTGACGTTTCGATGGACTCCAGTAACTCTGATGTGAGATGCGACGTTTTCGGACGCAGCAGAAGCTGGAAATAGTTTTAAACGAAACAACACGTATTAGCGTTGTTCCTGTGATGTATCTAATCGATCCTTACTCATCTATCATGTTATTTGACGTTTGGACGGACTCCAGTACCTCTGATGAGAGATACAAAGTTCTCGGACGCAGTAGAAGCTGGAAATAGTTTTGAACGAAACAACACGTATTAGCGTTGTTCCTGTGATGTATCTAAACGATCCTTACTTATCTAACATGTTATTTGCCGTTTGCATGGACTACAGTAAGTCTGATGTGATATACGACGTTTTCGGACGCAGCAGGAGCTGGAAATAGTTTTAAACGAAACAACACGTATTAGCGTTGTTCCTGTGCTGTATCTAATCGATCCTTACTCATCTATCATGTTATTTGGCGTTTCGATGGACTCCAGTAGCTCTGATGTGAGATACGACGTTTTCGGACGCAGCAGAAGCTGGAAATAGTTTTAAACGAAACAACACGCATTAGCGTCTTTCCTGTGATGTATCTAATCGATCCTTACTCATCTATCATGTTATTTGACGTTTGGACGGACTCCAGTAACTCTGATGTGAGATACAATGTTATCGGACGCAGCAGAAGCTGGAAATAGTTTTGAACGAAACAACACGTATTAGCGTTGTTCCTGTGATGTATCTAAACGATCCTTACTTATCTAACATGTTATTTGACGTTTGGATGGACTCCAGTAAGTCTGATGTGAGATACAAAGTTTTTGGACGCAGCAAGAGCTAGAAATAGTTTTAAACGAAACAACACGTATTAGCGTTGTTCCTGTGCTGTATCTAATTGATCCTTACTTATCTATCATGTTATTTGACGTATCGATGGACTCCAGTAACTCTGATGTGAGATACGACGTTTTCGGACGCAGCAGAAGCTGGAAATAGTTTTAAACGAAACAACACGTATTAGCGTTGTTCCTGTGATGTATCTAATCGATCCTTACACATCTATCCTGTTATTTGACGTTTGGACGGACTCCAGTAACTCTGATGCGAGATACGACGTTTTCGGACGCAGCAGAAGCTGGAAATAGTTTTAAACGAGACAGCACGCATTAGCGTTGTTCCTGTGATGTATCTAATCGATCCTTACTTATCTATCATGTTATTTGACGTTTGGATGGACTCCAGTAACCCTGACGTGAGATACGAAGTTCTCGGACGCAGCAGAAGCTGGAAATAGTTTTAAACGAAACAACACGCATTAGCGTTGTTCCTGTGATGTATCTAATCGATCCTTACTCATCTATCATGTTATTTGGCGTTTCGATGGACTCCAGTAACTCTGATGTGAGATACAAAGTTATCAGACGCAGCAGAAGCTGGAAATAGTTTTGAACGAAACAACACGTATTAGCGTTGTTCCTGTGATGTATCTAAACGATCCTTACTTATCTAACATGTTATTTGACGTTTGGATGGACTCCACTAAGTCTGATGTGAGATACAAAGTTTTTGGACGCAGCAGGAGTTAGAAATAGTTTTAAACGAAACAACACGTATTAGCGTTGTTCATGTGCTGTATCTAATCGATCCTTACTTATCTATCATGTTATTTGACGTTTCGATGGACTCCAGTAACTCTGATGTGAGATGCGACGTTCTCGGACGCAGCAGAAGCTGGAAATAGTTTTAAACGAAACAACACGTATTAGCGTTGTTCCTGTGATGTATCTAATCGATCCTTACTCATCTATCATGTTATTTGACGTTTGGACGGACTCCAGTACCTCTGATGAGAGATACAAAGTTCTCGGACGCAGTAGAAGCTGGAAATAGTTTTGAACGAAACAACACGTATTAGCGTTGTTCCTGTGATGTATCTAAACGATCCTTACTTATCTAACATGTTATTTGCCGTTTGCATGGACTCCAGTAAGTCTGATGTGAGATACGACGTTTTCGGACGCAGCAGAAGCTGGAAATAGTTTTAAACGAAACAACACGCATTAGCGTTGTTCCTGTGATGTATCTAATCGATCCTTACTTATCTATCATGTTATTTGGCGTTTCGATGGACTCCAGTAGCTCTGATGTGAGATACGACGTTTTCGGACGCAGCAGAAGCTGGAAATAGTTTTAAACGAAACAACACGCATTAGCGTCTTTCCTGTGATGTATCTAATCGATCCTTACTCATCTATCATGTTATTTGACGTTTGGACGGACTCCAGTAACTCTGATGTGAGATACAATGTTATCGGACGCAGCAGAAGCTGGAAATAGTTTTGAACGAAACAACACGTATTAGCCTTGTTCCTGTGATGTATCTAATCGATCCTTACTCATCTATCATGTTATTTGACGTTTCGATGGACTCCAGTAACTATGATGTGAGATACGAAATTTTCGGACGCAGCAGAAGCTGGAAATAGTTTTGAACGAAACAACACGTATTAGCCTTGTTCCTGTGATGTATCTAATTGATCCTTACTTATCTATCATGTTATTTGACGTTTGGACGGACTCCAGTAACTCTGATGTGAGATACAAAGTTATCGGACGCAGCAGGAGCTAGAAATAGTTTTAAACGAAACAACACGTATTAACGTTGTTCCTGTGCTGTATCTAATCGATCCTTACTCATCTATCCTGTTATTTGACGTTTGGACGGACTCCAGTAACTCTGATGTGAGATACAATGTTATCGGACGCAGCAGAAGCTGGAAATAGTTTTGAACCAAACAACACGTATTAGCGTTGTTCCTGTGATGTATCTAAACGATCCTTACTTATCTAACATGTTATTTGACGTTTGGATGGACTCCAGTAACTCTGATGTGAGATACGACGTTTTCGGTCGCAGCAGCAGCTGGAAATAGTTTTAAACGAAACAACACATATTAGCGTTGTTCCTGTAATGTATCTAAACGATCCTTACTTATCTAACATGTTATTTGACGTTTGGATGGACTCCAGTAAGTCTGATGTGAGTTACAAAGTTTTTGGACGCAGCAGGAGCTAGAAATAGTTTTAAACGAAACAACACGCATTAGCGTTGTTCCTGTGATGTATCTAATCGATCCTTACTTATCTATCATGTTATTTGACGTTTGGATGGACTCCAGTAGCTCTGATGTGAGATACGACGTTTTTGGACGCAGCAGGAGCTGGAAATAGTTTTAAACGAAACAACACGTATTAGCGTTGTTCCTGTGCTGTATCTAATCGATCCTTACTCATCTATCATGTTACTTGACGTTTGGATGGACTCCAGTAACTCTGATGTGAGATACGACGTTTTCGGTCGCAGCAGCAGCTGGAAATAGTTTTAAACGAAACAACACATATTAGCGTTGTTCCTGTAATGTATCTAAACGATCCTTACTTATCTAACATGTTATTTGACGTTTGGATGGACTCCAGTAAGTCTGATGTGAGATACAAAGTCTTTGGACGCAGCAGGAGCTGGAAATAGTTTTAAACGAAACAACACGTATTAGCGTTGTTCCTGTGCTGTATCTAATCGATCCTTACTTATCTATCATGTTATTTGACGTTTCGATAGACTCCAGTAACTCTGATGAGAGATACGACGTTTTCGGACGCAGCAGAAGCTGGAAATAGTTTTAAACGAAACAACACGTATTAGCGTTGTTCCTGTAATGTATCTAATCGATCCTTACTCATCTATCATGTTACTTGACGTTTGGACGGACTCCAGTAACTCTCATGTGAGATACAAAGTTATCGGACGCAGCAGAAGCTGGAAATAGTTTTAAACGAAACAACACGCATTAGCGTTGTTCCTGTGATGTATCTAATCGATCCTTACTTATCTATCATGTTATTTGACGTTTGGATGGACTCCAGTAGCTCTGATGTGAGATACGACGTTTTTGGACGCAGCAGGAGCTGGAAATAGTTTTAAACGAAACAACACGTATTAGCGTTGTTCCTGTGCTGTATCTAATCGATCCTTACTCATCTATCATGTTATTTGGCGTTTCGATGGACTCCAGTAGCTCTGATGTGAGATACGACGTTTTCGGACGCAGCAGAAGCTGGAAATAGTTTTAAACGAAACAACACGTATTAGCGTTGTTCCTGTGATGTATCTAAACGATCCTTACTTATCTAACATGTTATTTGACGTTTGGATGGACTCCAGTAAGTCTGATGTGAGTTACAAAGTTTTTGGACGCAGCAGGAGCTAGAAATAGTTTTAAACGAAACAACACGTATTAGCGTTGTTCCTGTGCTGTATCTAATCGATCCTTACTCATCTATCCTGTTATTTGACGTTTGGACGGACTCCAGTAACTCTGATGTGAGATACAATGTTATCGGACGCAGCAGAAGCTGGAAATAGTTTTGAACCAAACAACACGTATTAGCGTTGTTCCTGTGATGTATCTAAACGATCCTTACTTACCTAACATGTTATTTGACGTTTGGATGGACTCCAGTAACTCTGATGTGATATACGACGTTTTCGGACGCAGCAGCACCTGGAAACAGTTTTAAACGAAACAACACATATTAGCGTTGTTCCTGTGATGTATCTAATCGATCCTTACTCATCTATCATGTTATTTGACGTTTGGACGGTCTCCAGTAACTCTGATGTGAGATACAAAGTTATCGGACGCAGCAGAAGCTGGAAATAGTTTTGAACGAAACAACACGTATTAGCGTTGTTCCTGTGCTGTATCTAATCGATCCTTACTCATCTATCATGTTATTTGACGTTTGGATGGACTCCAGTAACTCTGATGAGAGATACAAAGATTTCGGGCGCAGCAGAAGCTGGAAATAGATTTGAACGAAACAACACGCATTAGCGTTGTTCCTGTGATGTATCTAATCGATCCTTACTTATCTAACATGTTATTTGACGTTTCGATGGACTCCAGTAACTCTGATGAGAGATACGACGTTTTCGGACGCAGCAGAAGCTGGAAATAGTTTTAAACGAAACAACACGTATTAGCGTTGTTCCTGTGCTGTATCTAATCGATCCTTACTTATCTATCATGTTATTTGACGTTTCGATGGACTCCAGTAACTCTGATGAGAGATACGACGTTTTCGGACGCAGCAGAAGCTGGAAATAGTTTTAAACGAAACAACACGTATTAGCGTTGTTTCTGTGATGTATCTAATCGATCCTTACTTATCTATCATGTTATTTGACGTTTCGATGGACTCCAGTAACTATGATGTGAGATACGAAATTTTCGGACGCAGCAGAAGCTGGAAATAGTTTTAAACGAAACAACACGCATTAGCGTTGTTCCTGTGATGTATCTAATCGATCCTTACTCATCTGTCATGTTATTTGGCGTTTCGATGGACTCCAGTAACTTTGATGAGAGTTACGAAGTTCTCGGACGCAGCTGAAGCTAGAAATAGTTTTAAACGAAACAACACGCATTAGCGTTGTTCCTGTGATGTATCTAATCGATCCTTACTTATCTATCATGTTATTTGACGTTTGGATGGACTCCAGTAAGTCTGATGTGAGATACAAAGTTTTTGGACGCAGCAGGAGCTGGAAATAGTTTTAAACGAAACAGCACGCATGAGCGTTGTTCCTGTGATGTATCTAATCGATCCTTACTCACCTGTCATGTTATTTGGCGTTTCGATGGACCCCAGTAACTTTGATGTGAGTTACGAAGTTCTCGGACGCAGCAGAAGCTGGAAATAGTTTTGAACGAAACAACACGTATTAGCGTTGTTCCTGTGATGTATCTAAACGATCCTTACTTATCTAACATGTTATTTGACGTTTGGATGGACTCCAGTAAGTCTGATGTGAGATACAAAGTTTTTGGACGCAGCAGGAGTTAGAAATAGTTTTAAACGAAACAACACGTATTAGCGTTGTTCCTGTGCTGTATCTAATCGATCCTTACTTATCTATCATGTTATTTGACGTTTCAATGGACTCCAGTAACTCTGATGTGAGATGCGACGTTTTCGGACGCAGCAGAAGCTGGAAATAGTTTTAAACGAAACAACACGTATTAGCGTTGTTCCTGTGATGTATCTAATCGATCCTTACTCATCTATCATGTTATTTGACGTTTGGACGTACTCCAGTACCTCTGATGAGAGATACAAAGTTCTCGGACGCTGTAGAAGCTGGAAATAGTTTTGAACGAAACAACACGTATTAGCGTTGTTCCTGTGATGTATCTAAACGATCCTTACTTATCTAACATGTTATTTGCCGTTTGCATGGACTCCAGTAAGTCTGATGTGAGATACAAAGTTTTTGGACGCAGCAAGAGCTAGAAATAGTTTTAAACGAAACAACACGTATTAGCGTTGTTCCTGTGCTGTATCTAATCGATCCTTACTTATCTATCATGTTATTTGACGTTTCGATGGACTCCAGTAACTCTGATGTGAGATACGACGTTTTCGGACGCAGCAGAACCTGGAAATAGTTTTGAACGAAACAACACGTATTAGCGTTGTTCCTGTGATGTATCTAATCGATCCTTACTCATCTATCATGTTATTTGACGTTTCGATGGACTCCAGTAACTCTAATGTGAGAAACGAAATTTTCGGACGCAGCAGAAGCTGGAAATAGTTTTAAACGAAACAACACGCATTAGCGTTGTTCCTGTGATGTATCTAATCGATCCTTACTTATCTATCATGTTATTTGACGTTTGGATGGACTCCAGTAACCCTGACGTGAGATACGAAGTTCTCGGACGCAGCAGAAGCTGGAAATAGTTTTAAACGAAACAACACGCATTAGCGTTGTTCCTGTGATGTATCTAATCGATCCTTACTCATCTATCATGTTATTTGGCGTTTCGATGGACTCCAGTAACTCTGATGTGAGATACAAAGTTATCGGACGCAGCAGAAGCTGGAAATAGTTTTGAACGAAACAACACGTATTAGCCTTGTTCCTGTGATGTATCTAAACGATCCTTACTTATCTAACATGTTAATTGACGTTTGGATGGACTAAAGTAAGTCTGATGTGAGATACAAAGTTTTTGGACGCAGCAGGAGTTAGAAATAGTTTTAAAAGAAACAACACGTATTAGCGTTGTTCCTGTGCTGTATCTAATCGATCCTTACTTATCTATCATGTTATTTGACGTTTCGATGGACTCCAGTAACTCTGATGTGAGATGCGACGTTTTCGGACGCAGCAGAAGCTGGAAATAGTTTTAAGCGAAACAACACGTATTAGCGTTGTTCCTGTGATGTATCTAATCGATCCTTACTCATTTATCATGTTATTTGACGTTTGGACGGACTACAGTACCTCTGATGAGAGATACAAAGTTCTCGGACGCAGTAGAAGCTGGAAATAGTTTTGAACGAAACAACACGTATTAGCGTTGTTCCTGTGATGTATCTAAACGATCCTTACTTATCTAACATGTTATTTGCCGTTTGCATGGACTCCAGTAAGTCTGATGTGAGATACGACGTTTTCGGACGCAGCAGGAGCTGGAAATAGTTTTAAACGAAACAACACGTATTAGCGTTGTTCCTGTGCTGTATCTAATCGATCCTTACTCATCTATCATGTTATTTGGCGTTTCGATGGACTCCAGTAGCTCTGATGTGAGATACGACGTTTTCGGACGCAGCAGAAGCTGGAAATAGTTTTAAACGAAACAACACGCATTAGCGTCTTTCCTGTGATGTATCTAATCGATCCTTACTCATCTATCATGTTATTTGACGTTTGGACGGACTCCAGTAACTCTGATGTGAGATACAATGTTATCGGACGCAGCAGAAGCTGGAAATAGTTTTGAACGAAACAACACGTATTAGCGTTGTTCCTGTGATGTATCTAAACGATCCTTACTTATCTAACATGTTATTTGACGTTTGGATGGACTCCAGTAAGTCTGATGTGAGATACAAAGTTTTTGGACGCAGCAAGAGCTAGAAATAATTTTAAACGAAACAACACGTATTAGCGTTGTTCCTGTGCTGTATCTAATCGATCCTTACTTATCTATCATGTTATTTGACTTTTCGATGGACTCCAGTAACTCTGACGTGAGATACGAAGTTCTCGGACGCAGCAGAAGCTGGAAATAGTTTTAAACGAAACAACACGTATTAGCGTTGCTCCTGTGATGTATCTAATCGATCCTTACTCATCTATCATGTTATTTGACGTTTGGACGGACTCCAGTACCTCTGATGAGAGATACAAAGTTCTCGGACGCAGTAGAAGCTGGAAATAGTTTTGAACGAAACAACACGTATTAGCGTTGTTCCTGTGATGTATCTAATCGATCCTTACTCACCTATCCTGTTATTTGACGTTTGGACGGACTCCAGTAACTCTGATGCGAGATACGACGTTTTCGGACGCAGCAGAAGCTGGAAATAGTTTTAAACGAGACAACACGCATTAGCGTTGTTCCTGTGATGTATCTAATCGATCCTTACTCATCTATCATGTTGTTTGACGTTTCGATGGACTCCAGTAACTATGATGTGAGATACGAAATTTTCGGACGCAGCAGAAGCTGGAAATAGTTTTAAACGAAACAACACGCATTAGCGTTGTTCCTGTGATGTATCTAATCGATCCTTACTCATCTGTCATGTTATTTGGCGTTTCGATGGACTCCAGTAACTTTGATGTGAGTTACGAAGTTCTCGGACGCAGCTGAAGCTAGAAATAGTTTTAAACGAAACAACACGCATTAGCGTTGTTCCTGTGATGTATCTAATCGATCCTTACTTACCTATCATGTTATTTGACGTTTGGATGGACTCCAGTAAGTCTGATGTGAGATACAAAGTTTTTGGACGCAGCAGGAGCTGGAAATAGTTTTAAACGAAACAGCACGCATTAGCGTTGTTCCTGTGATGTATCTAATCGATCCTTACTCACCTGTCATGTTATTTGGCGTTTCGATGGACCCCAGTAACTTTGATGTGAGTTACGAAGTTCTCGGACGCAGCTGAAGCTAGAAATAGTTTTAAAAGAAACAACACGCATTAGCGTTGTTCCTGTAATGTATCTAATCGATCCTTACTCATCTATCATGTTATTTGGCGTTTCGATGGACTCCAGTAACTCTGATGTGAGATACGACGTTTTCGGTCGCAGCAGCAGCTGGAAATAGTTTTAAACGAAACAACACATATTAGCGTTGTTCCTGTAATGTATCTAATCGATCCTTACTCATCTATCATGTTATTTGACGTTTGGACGGACTCCAGTAACTCTGATGTGAGATACAAAGTTATCGGACGCAGCAGGAGCTAGAAATAGTTTTAAACGAAACAACACGTATTAACGTTGTTCCTGTGCTGTATCTAATCGATCCTTACTCATCTATCCTGTTATTTGACGTTTGGACGGACTCCAGTAACTCTGATGTGAGATACAATGTTATCGGACGCAGCAGAAGCTGGAAATAGTTTTGAACCAAACAACACGTATTAGCGTTGTTCCTGTGATGTATCTAAACGATCCTTACTTATCTAACATGTTATTTGACGTTTGGATGGACTCCAGTAACTCTGATGTGAGATACGACGTTTTCGGTCGCAGCAGCAGCTGGAAATAGTTTTAAACGAAACAACACATATTAGCGTTGTTCCTGTAATCGCAGCAGCAGCTGGAAATAGTTTTAAACGAAACAACACATATTAGCGTTGTTCCTGTAATGTATCTAATCGATCCTTACTCATCTATCATGTTATTTGACGTTTGGACGGACTCCAGTAACTCTGATGTGAGATACAAAGTTATCGGACGCAGCAGAAGCTGGAAATAGTTTTGAACGAAACAACACGTATTAGCGTTGTTCCTGTGATGTATCTAAACGATCCTTACTTATCTAACATGTTATTTGACGTTTGGATGGACTCCAGTAAGTCTGATGTGAGATACAAAGTTTTTGGACGCAGCAAGAGCTAGAAATAGTTTTAAACGAAACAACACGTATTAGCGTTGTTCCTGTGCTGTATCTAATCGATCCTTACTTATCTATCATGTTATTTGACGTTTCGATGGACTCCAGTAACTCTGATGTGAGATACGACGTTTTCGGACGCAGCAGAACCTGGAAATAGTTTTGAACGAAACAACACGTATTAGCGTTGTTCCTGTGATGTATCTAATCGATCCTTACTCATCTATCATGTTATTTGACGTTTCGATGGACTCCAGTAACTCTAATGTGAGAAACGAAATTTTCGGACGCAGCAGAAGCTGGAAATAGTTTTAAACGAAACAACACGCATTAGCGTTGTTCCTGTGATGTATCTAATCGATCCTTACTTATCTATCATGTTATTTGACGTTTCGATGGACTCCAGTAACTCTGATGTGAGATGCGACGTTTTCGGACGCAGCAGAAGCTGGAAATAGTTTTAAGCGAAACAACACTTATTAGCGTTGTTCCTGTGATGTATCTAATCGATCCTTACTCATTTATCATGTTATTTGACGTTTGGACGGACTCCAGTACCTCTGATGAGAGATACAAAGTTCTCGGACGCAGTAGAAGCTGGAAATAGTTTTGAACGAAACAACACGTATTAGCGTTGTTCCTGTGATGTATCTAATCGATCCTTACTCATCTATCATGTTATCTGGCGTTTCGATGGACTCCAGTAACTCTGATGTGAGATACAAAGTTATCGGACGCAGCAGAAGCTGGAAATAGTTTTGAACGAAACAACACGTATTAGCCTTGTTCCTGTGATGTATCTAAACGATCCTTACTTATCTAACATGTTATTTGACGTTTGGATGGACTAAAGTAAGTCTGATGTGAGATACAAAGTTTTTGGACGCAGCAGGAGTTAGAAATAGTTTTAAAAGAAACAACACGTATTAGCGTTGTTCCTGTGCTGTATCTAATCGATCCTTACTTATCTATCATGTTATTTGACGTTTCGATGGACTCCAGTAACTCTGATGTGAGATGCGACGTTTTCGGACGCAGCAGAAGCTGGAAATAGTTTTAAGCGAAACAACACGTATTAGCGTTGTTCCTGTGATGTATCTAATCGATCCTTACTCATTTATCATGTTATTTGACGTTTGGACGGACTCCAGTACCTCTGATGAGAGATACAAAGTTCTCGGACGCAGTAGAAGCTGGAAATAGTTTTGAACGAAACAACACGTATTAGCGTTGTTCCTGTGATGTATCTAAACGATCCTTACTTATCTAACATGTTATTTGCCGTTTGCATGGACTCCAGTAAGTCTGATGTGAGATACGACGTTTTCGGACGCAGCAGGAGCTGGAAATAGTTTTAAACGAAACAACACGTATTAGCGTTGTTCCTGTGCTGTATCTAATCGATCCTTACTCATCTATCATGTTATTTGGCGTTTCGATGGACTCCAGTAGCTCTGATGTGAGATACGACGTTTTCGGACGCAGCAGAAGCTGGAAATAGTTTTAAACGAAACAACACGCATTAGCGTCTTTCCTGTGATGTATCTAATCGATCCTTACTCATCTATCATGTTATTTGACGTTTGGACGGACTCCAGTAACTCTGATGTGAGATACAATGTTATCGGACGCAGCAGAAGCTGGAAATAGTTTTGAACGAAACAACACGTATTAGCGTTGTTCCTGTGATGTATCTAAACGATCCTTACTTATCTAACATGTTATTTGACGTTTGGATGGACTCCAGTAAGTCTGATGTGAGATACAAAGTTTTTGGACGCAGCAAGAGCTAGAAATAATTTTAAACGAAACAACACGTATTAGCGTTGTTCCTGTGCTGTATCTAATCGATCCTTACTTATCTATCATGTTATTTGACGTTTCGATGGACTCCAGTAACTCTGACGTGAGATACGAAGTTCTCGGACGCAGCAGAAGCTGGAAATAGTTTTAAACGAGACAACACGCATTAGCGTTGTTCCTGTGATGTATCTAATCGATCCTTACTCATCTATCATGTTATTTGACGTTTCGATGGACTCCAGTAACTATGATGTGAGATACGAAATTTTCGGACGCAGCAGAAGCTGGAAATAGTTTTAAACGAAACAACACGCATTAGCGTTGTTCCTGTGATGTATCTAATCGATCCTTACTCATCTGTCATGTTATTTGGCGTTTCGATGGACTCCAGTAACTTTGATGTGGGTTACGAAGTTCTCGGACGCAGCTGAAGCTAGAAATAGTTTTAAACGAAACAACACGCATTAGCGTTGTTCCTGTGATGTATCTAATCGATCCTTACTTATCTATCATGTTATTTGACGTTTGGATGGACTCCAGTAAGTCTGATGTGAGATACAAAGTTTTTGGACGCAGCAGGAGCTGGAAATAGTTTTAAACGAAACAGCACGCATTAGCGTTGTTCCTGTGATGTATCTAATCGATCCTTACTCACCTGTCATGTTATTTGGCGTTTCGATGGACCCCAGTAACTTTGATGTGAGTTACGAAGTTCTCGGACGCAGCTGAAGCTAGAAATAGTTTTAAACGAAACAACACGCATTAGCGTTGTTCCTGTGATGTATCTAATCGATCCTTACTTATCTATCATGTTATTTGGCGTTTCGATGGACTCCAGTAGCTCTGATGTGAGATACGACGTTTTCGGACGCAGCAGAAGCTGGAAATAGTTTTAAACGAAACAACACGCATTAGCGTCTTTCCTGTGATGTATCTAATCGATCCTTACTCATCTATCATGTTATTTGACGTTTGGACGGACTCCAGTAACTCTGATGTGAGATACAATGTTATCGGACGCAGCAGAAGCTGGAAATAGTTTTGAACGAAACAACACGTATTAGCCTTGTTCCTGTGATGTATCTAATCGATCCTTACTCATCTATCATGTTATTTGACGTTTCGATGGAATCCAGTAACTATGATGTGAGATACGAAATTTTCGGACGCAGCAGAAGCTGGAAATAGTTTTGAACGAAACAACACGTATTAGCCTTGTTCCTGTGATGTATCTAATTGATCCTTACTTATCTATCATGTTATTTGACGTTTGGACGGACTCCAGTAACTCTGATGTGAGATACAAAGTTATCGGACGCAGCAGGAGCTAGAAATAGTTTTAAACGAAACAACACGTATTAACGTTGTTCCTGTGCTGTATCTAATCGATCCTTACTCATCTATCCTGTTATTTGACGTTTGGACGGACTCCAGTAACTCTGATGTGAGATACAATGTTATCGGACGCAGCAGAAGCTGGAAATAGTTTTGAACCAAACAACACGTATTAGCGTTGTTCCTGTGATGTATCTAAACGATCCTTACTTATCTAACATGTTATTTGACGTTTGGATGGACTCCAGTAACTCTGATGTGAGATACGACGTTTTCGGTCGCAGCAGCAGCTGGAAATAGTTTTAAACGAAACAACACATATTAGCGTTGTTCCTGTAATGTATCTAAACGATCCTTACTTATCTAACATGTTATTTGACGTTTGGATGGACTCCAGTAAGTCTGATGTGAGTTACAAAGTTTTTGGACGCAGCAGGAGCTAGAAATAGTTTTAAACGAAACAACACGTATTAGCGTTGTTCCTGTGCTGTATCTAATCGATCCTTACTCATCTATCCTGTTATTTGACGTTTGGACGGACTCCAGTAACTCTGATGTGAGATACAATGTTATCGGACGCAGCAGAAGCTGGAAATAGTTTTGAACCAAACAACACGTATTAGCGTTGTTCCTGTGATGTATCTAAACGATCCTTACTTATCTAACATGTTATTTGACGTTTGGATGGAGTCCAGTAACTCTGATGTGATATACGACGTTTTCGGACGCAGCAGCACCTGGAAACAGTTTTAAACGAAACAACACATATTAGCGTTGTTCCTGTGATGTATCTAATAGATCCTTACTCATCTATCATGTTATTTGACGTTTGGACGGTCTCCAGTAACTCTGATGTGAGATACAAAGTTATCGGACGCAGCAGAAGCTGGAAATAGTTTTGAACGAAACAACACGTATTAGCGTTGTTCCTGTGCGGTATCTAATCGATCCTTACTCATCTATCATGTTATTTGACGTTTGGATGGACTCCAGTAACTCTGATGAGAGATACAAAGATTTCGGGCGCAGCAGAAGCTGGAAATAGATTTGAACGAAACAACACGCATTAGCGTTGTTCCTGTGATGTATCTAAGCGATCCTTACTTATCTAACATGTTATTTGACGTTTGGATGGACTCCAGTAAGTCTGATGTGAGATACAAAGTCTTTGGACGCAGCAGGAGCTGGAAATAGTTTTAAACGAAACAACACGTATTAGCGTTGTTCCTGTGCTGTATCTAATCGATCCTTACTTATCTATCATGTTATTTGACGTTTCGATGGACTCCAGTAACTCTGACGTGAGATACGAAGTTCTCGGACGCAGCAGAAGCTGGAAATAGTTTTAAACGAAACAACACGCATTAGCGTTGTTCCTGTGATGTATCTAATCGATCCTTACTCATCTATCATGTTATTTGGCGTTTCGATGGACTCCAGTAACTCTGATGTGAGATACAAAGTTATCGGACGCAGCAGAAGCTGGAAATAGTTTTGAACGAAACAACACGTATTAGCGTTGTTCCTGTGCTGTATCTAATCGATCGTTACTTATATATCATGTTATTTGACGTTTCGATGGACTCCAGTAACTCTGATGTGAGATACGACGTTTTCGGACGCAGCAGAAGCTGAAAATAGTTTTAAACGAAACAACACGTATTAGCGTTGTTCCTGTGCTGTATCTAATCGATCCTTACTTATCTATCATGTTATTTGACGTTTCGATGGACTCCAGTAACTCTGATGTGAGATACGACGTTTTCGGACGCAGCAGAAGCTGGAAATAGTTTTAAACGAAACAACACGCATTAGCGTTGTTCCTGTGATGTATCTAATCGATCCTTACTCATCTGTCATGTTATTTGGCGTTTCGATGGACTCCAGTAACTTTGATGTGAGTTACGAAGTTCTCGGACGCAGCTGAAGCTAGAAATAGTTTTAAACGAAACAACACGCATTAGCGTTGTTCCTGTGATGTATCTTATCGATCCTTACTTATCTATCATGTTATTTGACGTTTGGATGGACTCCAGTAAGTCTGATGTGAGATACAAAGTTTTTGGACGCAGCAGGAGCTGGAAATAGTTTTAAACGAAACAGCACGCATTAGCGTTGTTCCTGTGATGTATCTAATCGATCCTTACTCACCTGTAATGTTATTTGGCGTTTCGATGGACTCCAGTAACTTTGATGTGAGTTACGAAGTTCTCGGACGCAGCTGAAGCTAGAAATAGTTTTAAACGAAACAACACGCATTAGCGTTGTTCCTGTGATGTATCTAATCGATCCTTACTCATCTATCGTTATTTGGCGTTTCGATGGACTCCAGTAACTCTGATGTGAGATACGACGTTTTCGGTCGCCGCAGCAGCTGGAAATAGTTTTAAACGAAACAACACATATTAGCGTTGTTCCTGTAATGTATCTAATCGATCCTTACTCATCTATCATGTTATTTGACGTTTGGATGGACTCCAGTAAGTCTGATGTGAGATACGACGTTTTCGGACGCAGGAGAAGCTGGAAATAGTTTTAAACGAAACAACACGCATTAGCGTTGTTCCTGTGATGTATCTAATCGATCCTTACTCATCTATCATGTTATTTGGCGTTTCGATGGACTCCAGTAACTCTGATGTGAGATACGACGTTTTTGGACGCAGCAGGAGCTGGAAACAGTTTTAAACGAAACAACACGTATTAGCGTTGTTCCTGTGCTGTATCTAATCGATCCTTACTCATCTATCATGTTATTTGGCGTTTCGATGGACTCCAGTAGCTCTGATGTGAGATACGACGTTTTCGGACGCAGCAGAAGCTGGAAATAGTTTTAAACGAAACAACACGCATTAGCGTCTTTCCTGTGATGTATCTAATCGATCCTTACTCATCTATCATGTTATTTGACGTTTGGACGGACTCCAGTAACTCTGATGTGAGATACAAAGTTCTCGGACGCAGTAGAAGCTGGAAATAGTTTTGAACGAAACAACACGTATTAGCGTTGTTCCTGTGATGTATCTAAACGATCCTTACTTATCTAACATGTTATTTGCCGTTTGCATGGACTCCAGTAAGTCTGATGTGAGATACGACGTTTTCGGACGCAGCAGAAGCTGGAAATAGTTTTAAACGAAACAACACGCATTAGCGTTGTTCCTGTGATGTATCTAATCGATCCTTACTTATCTATCATGTTATTTGACGTTTGGATGGACTCCAGTAAGTCTGATGTGAGATACGACGTTTTCGTACGCAGCAGAAGCTGGAAATAGTTTTAAACGAAACAACACGCATTAGCGTTGTTCCTGTGATGTATCTAATCGATCCTTACTCATCTATCATGTTATTTGACGTTTCGATGTACTCCAGTAACTCTAATGTGAGAAACGAAATTTTCGGACGCAGCAGAAGCTGGAAATAGTTTTAAACGAAACAACACGCATTAGCGTTGTTCCTGTGATGTATCTAATCGATCCTTACTTATCTATCATGTTATTTGACGTTTGGATGGACTCCAGTAACCCTGACGTGAGATACGAAGTTCTCGGACGCAGCAGAAGCTGGAAATAGTTTTAAAGGAAACAACACGCATTAGCGTTGTTCCTGTGATGTATCTAATCGATCCTTACTCATCTATCATGTTATTTGGCGTTTCCATGGACTCCAGTAACTCTGATGTGAGATACAAAGTTATCGGACGCAGCAGAAGCTGGAAATAGTTTTGAACGAAACAACACGTATTAGCGTTGTTCCTGTGATGTATCTAATCGATCCTTACTCATCTATCTTGTTATTTGACGTTTCGATGGACTCCAGTAACTCTAATGTGAGAAACGAAATTTTCGGACGCAGCAGAAGCTGGAAATAGTTTTAAACGAAACAACACGCATTAGCGTTGTTCCTGTGATGTATCTAATCGATCCTTACTTATCTATCATGTTATTTGACGTTTGGATGGACTCCAGTAACCCTGACGTGAGATACGAAGTTCTCGGACGCAGCAGAAGCTGGAAATAGTTTTAAACGAAACAACACGCATTAGCGTTGTTCCTGTGATGTATCTAATCGATCCTTACTCATCTATCATGTTATTTGGCGTTTCCATGGACTCCAGTAACTCTGATGTGAGATACAAAGTTATCGGACGCAGCAGAAGCTGGAAATAGTTTTGAACGAAACAACACGTATTAGCGTTGTTCCTGTGATGTATCTAAACGATCCTTACTTATCTAACATGTTATTTGACGTTGGAATGGTCTCCAGTAAGTCTGATGTGAGATACAAAGTTTTTGGACGCAGCAGGAGTTAGAAATAGTTTTAAACGAAACAACACGTATTAGCGTTGTTCCTGTGCTGTATCTAATCGATCCTTACTTATCTATCATGTTATTTGACGTTTCGATGGACTCCAGTAACTCTGATGTGCGATGCGACGTTTTCGGACGCAGCAGAAGCTGGAAATAGTTTTAAACGAAACAACACTTATTAGCGTTGTTCCTGTGATGTATCTAATCGATCCTTACTCATCTATCATGTTATTTGACGTTTGGACGGACTCCAGTACCTCTGATGAGAGATACAAAGTTCTCGGACGCAGTAGAAGCTGGAAATAGTTTTGAACGAAACAACACGTATTAGCGTTGTTCCTGTGATGTATCTAAACGATCCTTACTTATCTAACATGTTATTTACCGTTTGCATGGACTCCAGTAAGTCTGATGTGAGATACGACGTTTTCGGACGCAGCAGAAGCTGGAAATAGTTTTAAACGAAACAACACGCATTAGCGTTGTTCCTGTGATGTATCTAATCGATCCTTGCTTATCTATCATGTTATTTGACGTTTGGATGGACTCCAGTAAGTCTGATGTGAGATACGACGTTTTCGGACGCAGCAGAAGCTGGAAATAGTTTTAAACGAAACAACACGCATTAGCGTTGTTCCTGTGATGTATCTAATCGATCCTTACTTATCTGTCATGTTATTTGACGTTTGGATGGACTCCAGTAACCCTGACGTGAGATACGAAGTTCTCGGACGCAGCAGAAGCTGGAAATAGTTTTAAACGAAACAACACGCATTAGCGTTGTTCCTGTGATGTATCTAATCGATCCTTACTCATCTATCATGTTATTTGGCGTTTCGATGGACTCCAGTAACTCTGAGGTGAGATACGACGTTTTCGGTCGCAGCAGCAGCTGGAAATAGTTTTAAACGAAACAACACGCATTAGCGTTGTTCCTGTGATGTATCTAATCGATCCTTACTCATCTATCATGTTATTTGACGTTTGGACGGACTCCAGTAACTCTGATGTGAGATACAAAGTTATCGGACGCAGCAGAAGCTGGAAATAGTTTTAAACGAAACAGCACGTATTAGCGTTGTTCCTGTGATGTATCTAAACGATCCTTACTTATCTAACATGTTATTTGACGTTTGGATGGACTCCAGTAAGTCTGATGTGAGATACAAAGTTCTTGGACGCAGCAAGAGCTAGAAATAGTTTTAAACGAAACAACACGTATTAGCGTTGTTCCTGTGCTGTATCTACTCGATCCTTACTTATCTATCATGTTATTTGACGTTTCGATGGACTCCAGTAACTCTGATGTGAGATACGACGTTTTCGGACGCAGCAGAAGCTGTAAATAGTTTTAAACGAAACAACACGTATTAGCATTGTTCCTGTGATGTATCTAATCGATCCTTACTCATCTATCCTGTTATTTGACGTTTGGACGGACTCCAGTAACTCTGATGAGAGATACGACGTTTTCGGACGCAGCAGAAGCTGGAAATAGTTTCAAACGAGACAACACGCATTAGCGTTGTTCCTGTGATGTATCTAATCGATCCTTACTCATCTATCATGTTATTTGACGTTTCGATGGACTCCAGTAACTCTAATGTGAGAAACGAAATTTTCGGACGCAGCAGAAGCTGGAAATAGTTTTAAACGAAACAACACGCATTAGCGTTGTTCCTGTGATGTATCTAATCGATCCTTACTTATCTATCATGTTATTTGACGTTTGGATGGACTCCAGTAACCCTGACGTGAGATACGAAGTTCTCGGACGCAGCAGAAGCTGGAAATAGTTTTAAACGAAACAACACGCATTAGCGTTGTTCCTGTGATGTATCTAATCGATCCTTACTCATCTATCATGTTATTTGGCGTTTCAATGGACTCCAGTAACTCTGATGTGAGATACAAAGTTATCGGACGCAGCAGAAGCTGGAAATAGTTTTGAACGAAACAACACGTATTAGCGTTGTTCCTGTGATGTATCTAAACGATCCTTACTTATCTAACATGTTATTTGACGTTTGAATGGACTCCAGTAAGTCTGATGTGAGATACAAAGTTTTTGGACGCAGCAGGAGTTAGAAATAGTTTTAAACGAAACAACACGTATTAGCGTTGTTCCTGTGCTGTATCTAATCGATCCTTACTTATCTATCATGTTATTTGACGTTTCGATGGACTCCAGTAACTCTGATGTGAGATGCGACGTTATCGGACGCAGCAGAAGCTGGAAATAGTTTTAAACGAAACAACACTTATTAGCGTTGTTCCTGTGATGTATCTAATCGATCCTTACTCATCTATCATGTTATTTGACGTTTGGACGGACTCCAGTACCTCTGATGAGAGATACAAAGTTCTCGGACGCAGTAGAAGCTGGAAATAGTTTTGAACGAAACAACACGTATTAGCGTTGTTCCTGTGATGTATCTAAACGATCCTTACTTATCTAACATGTTATTTGCCGTTTGCATGGACTCCAGTAAGTCTGATGTGAGATACGATGTTTTCGGACGCAGCAGAAGCTAGAAATACTTTTAAACGAAACAACACGTATTAGCGTTGTTCCTGTGCTGTATCTAATCGATCCTTACTTATCTATCATGTTATTTCACGTTTCGATGGACTCCAGTAACTCTGATGTGAGATACGACGTTTTCGGACGCAGCAGAAGCTGGAAATAGTTTTAAACGAAACAACACGTATTAGCGTTGTTCCTGTGCTGTATCTAATCGATCCTTACTCATCTGTCATGTTATTTGACGTTTGGATGGACTCCAGTAACCCTGACGTGAGATACGAAGTTCTCGGACGCAGCAGAAGCTGGAAATAGTTTTAAACGAAACAACACGCATTAGCGTTGTTCCTGTGATGTATCTAATCGATCCTTACTCATCTATCCTTTTATTTGACGTTTGGACGGACTCCAGTAACTCTGATGTGAGATACGACGTTTGCGGTCGCAGCAGCAGCTGGAAATAGTTTTAAACGAAACAACACATATTAGCGTTGTTCCTGTAATGTATCTAATCGATCCTTACTCATCTATCATGTTATTTGACGTTTGGACGGACTCCAGTAACTCTGATGTGAGATACAAAGTTATCGGACGCAGCAGAAGCTGGAAATAGTTTTGAACGAAACAACACGTATTAGCGTTGTTCCTGTGATGTATCTAAACGATCCTTACTTATCTAACATGTTATTTGACGTTTGGATGGACTCCAGTAAGTCTGATGTGAGATACAAAGTTCTTGGACGCAGCAAGAGCTAGAAATAGTTTTAAACGAAACAACACGTATTAGCGTTGTTCCTGTGCTGTATCTAATCGATCCTTACTTATCTATCATGTTATTTGACGTTTCGATGGACTCCAGTAACTCTGATGAGAGATACGACGTTTTCGGACGCAGCAGAAGCTGGAAATAGTTTTAAACGAGACAACACGCATTAGCGTTGTTCCTGTGATGTATTTAATCGATCCTTACTCATCTATCATGTTATTTGACGTTTCGATGGACTCCAGTAACTCTAATGTGAGAAACGAAATTTTCGGACGCAGCAGAAGCTGGAAATAGTTTTAAACGAAACAACACGCATTAGCGTTGTTCCTGTGATGTATCTAATCGATCCTTACTTATCTATCATGTTATTTGACGTTTGGATGGACTCCAGTAACCCTGACGTGAGATACGAAGTTCTCGGACGCAGCAGAAGCTGGAAATAGTTTTAAACGAAACAACACGCATTAGCGTTGTTCCTGTGATGTATCTAATCGATCCTTACTCATCTATCATGTTATTTGACGTTTGGACGGACTCCAGTAACTCTGATGTGAGATACGAAGTTCTCGGACGCAGCAGAAGCTGGAAATAGTTTTAAACGAGACAACACGCATTAGCGTTGTTCCTGTGATGTATTTAATCGATCCTTACTCATCTATCGTGTTATTTGACGTTTCGATGGACTCCAGTAGCTCTAATGTGAGAAACGAAATTTTCGGACGCAGCAGAAGCTGGAAATAGTTTTAAACGAAACAACACGCATTAGCGTTGTTCCTGTTATGTATCTAATCGATCCTTACTCATCTATCATGTTATTTGGCGTTTCGATGGACTCCAGTAACTCTGATGTGAGATACAAAGTTATCGGACGCAGCAGAAGCTGTAAATAGTTTTGAACGAAACAACACGTATTAGCGTTGTTCCTGTGATGTATCTAAACGATCCTTACTTATCTAACATGTTATTTGACGTTTGGATGGACTCCAGTAAGTCTGATGTGAGATACAAAGTTTTTGGACGCAGCAGGACTTAGAAATAGTTTTAAACGAAACAACACGTATTAGCGTTGTTCCTGTGCTGTATCTAATCGATCCTTACTTATCTATCATGTTATTTGACGTTTCGATGGACTCCAGTAACTCTGATGTGAGATGCGACGTTTTCGGACGCAGCAGAAGCTGGAAATAGTTTTAAACGAAACAACACGTATTAGCGTTGTTCCTGTGATGTATCTAATCGATCCTTACTCATCTATCATGTTATTTGACGTTTGGACGGACTCCAGTACCTCTGATGTGAGATACAAAGTTCTCGGACGCAGTAGAAGCTGGAAATAGTTTTGAACGAAACAACACGTATTAGCGTTGTTCCTGTGATGTATCTAAACGATCCTTACTTATCTAACATGTTATTTGCCGTTTGCATGGACTCCAGTAAGTCTGATGTGAGATACGATGTTTTCGGACGCAGCAGAAGCTGGAAATAGTTTTAAACGAAACAACACATATTAGCGTTGTTCCTGTGATGTATCTAATCGATCCTTACTCTTCTATCATGTTATTTGACGTTTGGACGGACTCCAGTAACTCTGATGAGAGATACGACGTTTTCGGACGCAGCAGAAGCTGGAAATAGTTTTAAACGAGACAACACGCATTAGCGTTGTTCCTGTGATGTATTTAATCGATCCTTACTCATCTATCATGTTATTTGACGTTTCGATGGACTCCAGTAACTCTAATGTGAGAAACGAAATTTTCGGACGCAGCAGAAGCTGGAAATAGTTTTAAACGAAACAACACGCATTAGCGTTGTTCCTGTGATGTATCTAATCGATCCTTACTCATCTATCATGTTATTTGACGTTTGGATGGACTCCAGTAACCCTGACGTGAGATACGAAGTTCTCGGACGCAGCAGAAGCTGGAAATAGTTTTAAACGAGACAACACGCATTAGCGTTGTTCCTGTGATGTATTTAATCGATCCTTACTCATCTATCATGTTATTTGACGTTTCGATGGACTCCAGTAACTCTAATGTGAGAAACGAAATTTTCGGACGCAGCAGAAGCTGGAAATAGTTTTAAACGAAACAACACGCATTAGCGTTGTTCCTGTGATGTATCTAATCGATCCTTACTCATCTATCATGTTATTTGGCGTTTCGATGGACTCCAGTAACTCTGATGTGAGATACAAAGTTATCGGACGCAGCAGAAGCTGGAAATAGTTTTGAACGAAACAACACGTATTAGCGTTGTTCCTGTGATGTATCTAAACGATCCTTACTTATCTAACATGTTATTTGACGTTTGGATGGACTCCAGTAAGTCTGATGTGAGATACAAAGTTTTTGGACGCAGCAGGAGTTAGAAATAGTTTTAAACGAAACAACACGTATTAGCGTTGTTCCTGTGCTGTATTTAATCGATCCTTACTTATCTATCATGTTATTTGACGTTTCGATGGACTCCAGTAACTCTGATGTGAGATGCGACGTTTTCGAACGCAGCAGAAGCTGGAAATAGTTTTAAACGAAACAACACGTATTAGCGTTGTTCCTGTGATGTATCTAATCGATCCTTACTCATCTATCATGTTATTTGACGTTTGGACGGACTCCAGTAACTCTGATGTGAGATACAAAGTTCTCGGACGCAGTAGAAGCTGGAAATAGTTTTGAACGAAACAACACGTATTAGCGTTGTTCCTGTGATGTATCTAAACGATCCTTACTTATCTAACATGTTATTTGCCGTTTGCATGGACTCCAGTAAGTCTGATGTGAGATACGATGTTTTCGGACGCAGCAGAAGCTGGAAATAGTTTTAAACGAAACAACACGCATTAGCGTTGTTCCTGTGATGTATCTAATCGATCCTTACTTATCTATCATGTTATTTGACGTTTGGATGGACTCCAGTAAGTCTGATGTGAGATACGACGTTTTCGGACGCAGCAGAAGCTGGAAATAGTTTTAAACGAAACAACACGCATTAGCGTTGTTCCTGTGATGTATCTAATCGATCCTTACTCATCTATCATGTTATTTGGCGTTTCGATGGACTCCAGTAGCTCTGATGTGAGATACGAAGTTCTTGGACGCAGCAGGAGCTGGAAATAGTTTTAAACGAATCAACACGTATTAGCGTTGTTCCTGTGCTGTATCTAATCGATCCTTACTCATCTATCATGTTATTTGGCGTTTCGATGGACTCCAGTAGCTCTGATGTGAGATACGACGTTTTCGGACGCAGCAGAAGCTGGAAATAGTTTTAAACGAAACAACACGCATTAGCGTCTTTCCTGTGATGTATCTAATCGATCCTTACTCATCTATCATGTTATTTGACGTTTGGACGGACTCCAGTAACTCTGATGTGAGATACGACGTTTTCGGACGCAGCAGAAGCTGGAAATAGTTTTGAACGAAACAACACGTATTAGCGTTGTTCCTGTGATGTATCTAAACGATCCTTACTTATCTAACATGTTATTTGACGTTTGGATGGACTCCAGTAAGTCTGATGTGAGATACAAAGTTCTTGGACGCAGCAAGAGCTAGAAATAGTTTTAAACGAAACAACACGTATTAGCGTTGTTCCTGTGCTGTATCTAATCGATCCTTACTCATCTATCATGTTATTTGGCGTTTCGATGGACTCCAGTAACTCTGATGTGAGATACAAAGTTATCGGACGCAGCAGAAGCTGGAAATAGTTTTGAACGAAACAACACGTATTAGCGTTGTTCCTGTGATGTATCTAAACGATCCTTACTTACCTAACATGTTATTTGACGTTTGGATTGACTCCAGTAAGTCTGATGTGAGATACAATGTTTTTGGACGCAGCAGGAGTTAGAAATAGTTTTAAACGAAACAACACATATTAGCGTTGTTCCTGTAATGTATCTAATCGATCCTTACTCATCTATCATGTTATTTGGCGTTTCGATGGACTCCAGTAACTCTGATGTGAGATACAAAGTTATCGGACGCAGCAGAAGCTGGAAATAGTTTTGAACGAAACAACACGTATTAGCGTTGTTCCTGTGATGTATCTAAACGATCCTTACTTATCTAACATGTTATTTGACGTTTGGATGGACTCCAGTAAGTCTGATGTGAGATACAAAGTTTTTGGACGCAGCAGGAGTTAGAAATAGTTTTAAACGAAACAACACGTATTAGCGTTGTTCCTGTGCTGTATTTAATCGATCCTTACTTATCTATCATGTTATTTGACGTTTCGATGGACTCCAGTAACTCTGATGTGAGATGCGACGTTTTCGGACGCAGCAGAAGCTGGAAATAGTTTTAAACGAAACAACACGTATTAGCGTTGTTCCTGTGATGTATCTAATCGATCCTTACTCATCTATCATGTTATTTGACGTTTGGACGGACTCCAGTAACTCTGATGTGAGATACAAAGTTCTCGGACGCAGTAGAAGCTGGAAATAGTTTTGAACGAAACAACACGTATTAGCGTTGTTCCTGTGATGTATCTAAACGATCCTTACTTATCTAACATGTTATTTGCCGTTTGCATGGACTCCAGTAAGTCTGATGTGAGATACGATGTTTTCGGACGCAGCAGAAGCTGGAAATAGTTTTAAACGAAACAACACGCATTAGCGTTGTTCCTGTGATGTATCTAATCGATCCTTACTTATCTATCATGTTATTTGACGTTTGGATGGACTCCAGTAAGTCTGATGTGAGATACGACGTTTTCGGACGCAGCAGAAGCTGGAAATAGTTTTAAACGAAACAACACGCATTAGCGTTGTTCCTGTGATGTATCTAATCGATCCTTACTCATCTATCATGTTATTTGGCGTTTCGATGGACTCCAGTAGCTCTGATGTGAGATACGAAGTTCTTGGACGCAGCAGGAGCTGGAAATAGTTTTAAACGAATCAACACGTATTAGCGTTGTTCCTGTGCTGTATCTAATCGATCCTTACTCATCTATCATGTTATTTGGCGTTTCGATGGACTCCAGTAGCTCTGATGTGAGATACGACGTTTTCGGACGCAGCAGAAGCTGGAAATAGTTTTAAACGAAACAACACGCATTAGCGTCTTTCATGTGATGTATCTAATCGATCCTTACTCATCTATCATGTTATTTGACGTTTGGACGGACTCCAGTAACTCTGATGTGAGATACGACGTTTTCGGACGCAGCAGAAGCTGGAAATAGTTTTGAACGAAACAACACGTATTAGCGTTGTTCCTGTGATGTATCTAAACGATCCTTACTTATCTAACATGTTATTTGACGTTTGGATGGACTCCAGTAAGTCTGATGTGAGATACAAAGTTCTTGGACGCAGCAAGAGCTAGAAATAGTTTTAAACGAAACAACACGTATTAGCGTTGTTCCTGTGCTGTATCTAACCGATCCTTACTCATCTATCATGTTATTTGGCGTTTCGATGGACTCCAGTAACTCTGATGTGAGATACAAAGTTATCGGACGCAGCAGAAGCTGGAAATAGTTTTGAACGAAACAACACGTATTAGCGTTGTTCCTGTGATGTATCTAAACGATCCTTACTTACCTAACATGTTATTTGACGTTTGGATGGACTCCAGTAAGTCTGATGTGAGATACAATGTTTTTGGACGCAGCAGGAGTTAGAAATAGTTTTAAACGAAACAACACATATTAGCGTTGTTCCTGTAATGTATCTAATCGATCCTTACTCATCTATCATGTTATTTGACGATTGGACGGACTCCAGTAACTCTGATGTGAGATACGACGTTTTCGGACGCAGCAGAAGCTGGAAATAGTTTTAAACGAAACAACACGTATTAGCGTTGTTCCTGTGATGTATCTAATCGATCCTTAATCATCTATCATGTTATTTGACGTTTGGACGGACTCCAGTACCTCTGATGTGAGATACAAAGTTCTCGGACGCAGTAGAAGCTGGAAATAGTTTTGAACGAAACAACACGTATTAGCGTTGTTCCTGTGATGTATCTAAACGATCCTTACTTATCTAACATGTTATTTGCCGTTTGCATGGACTCCAGTAAGTCTGATGTGAGATACGATGTTTTCGGACGCAGCAGAAGCTGGAAATAGTTTTAAACGAAACAACACGCATTAGCGTTGTTCCTGTGATGTATCTAATCGATCCTTACTCATCTATCATGTTATTTGGCGTTTCGATGGACTCCAGTAGCTCTGATGTGAGATACGACGTTCTTGGACGCAGCAGGAGCTGGAAATAGTTTTAAACGAAACGACACGTATTAGCGTTGTTCCTGTGCTGTATCTAATCGATCCTTACTCATCTATCATGTTATTTGGCGTTTCGATGGACTCCAGTAGCTCTGATGTGAGATACGACGTTTTCGGACGCAGCAGAAGCTGGAAATAGTTTTAAACGAAACAACACGCATTAGCGTCTTTCCTGTGATGTATCTAATCGATCCTTACTCATCTATCATGTTATTTGACGTTTGGACGGACTCCAGTAACTCTGATGTGAGATACAATGTTATCTGACGCAGCAGAAGCTGGAAATAGTTTTGAACGAAACAACACGTATTAGCGTTGTTCCTGTGATGTATCTAAACGATCCTTACTTATCTAACATGTTATTTTACGTTTGGATTTACTCCAGTAAGTCTGATGTGAGATACAAAGTTTTTGGACGCAGCAGGAGCTAGAAATAGTTTTAAACGAAACAACAAGCATTAGCGTTGTTCCTGTAATGTATCTAATCGATCCTTACTCATCTATCATGTTATTTGACGTTTGGACGGACTCCAGTAACTCGGATGTGAGATACAAAGTTATCGGACGCAGCAAAAGCTGGAAATAGTTTTGAACGAAACAACACGTATTAGCGTTGTTCCTGTGATGTATCTAAACGATCCTTACTTATCTAACATGTTATTTGACGTTTGGATGGACTCCAGTAAGTCTGATGTGAGTTACAAAGTTTTTGGACGCAGCAGCACCTGGAAACAGTTTTAAACGAAACAACACATATTAGCGTTGTTCCTGTGATGTATCTAATCGATCCTTACTCATCTATCATGTTATTTGACGTTTGGACGGTCTCCAGTAACTCTGATGTGAGATACAAAGTTATCGGACGCAGCAGAAGCTGGAAATAGTTTTGAACGAAACAACACGTATTAGCGTTGTTCCTGTGCTGTATCTAATCGATCGTTACTTATCTATCATGTTATTTGACGTTTCGATGGACTCCAGTAACTCTGATGTGAGATACGACGTTTTCGGACGCAGCAGAAGCTGAAAATAGTTTTAAACGAAACAACACGTATTAGCGTTGTTCCTGTGATGTATCTAATCGATCCTTACTCATCTATCATGTTATTTGACGTTTGGATGGACTCCAGTAACTCTGATGAGAGATACAAAGATTTCGGGCGCAGCAGAAGCTGGAAATAGATTTGAACGAAACAACACGCATTAGCGTTGTTCCTGTGATGTATCTAAACGATCCTTACTTATCTAACATGTTATTTGACGTTTGGATGGACTCCAGTAAGTCTGATGTGAGATACAAAGTCTTTGGACGCAGCAGGAGCTGGAAATAGTTTTAAACGAAACAACACGTATTAGCGTTGTTCCTGTGCTGTATCTAATCGATCCTTACTTATCTATCATGTTATTTGACGTTTCGATGGACTCCAGTAACTCTGATGAGAGATACGACGTTTTCGGACGCAGCAGAAGCTGGAAATAGTTTTAAACGAAACAACACTTATTAGCGTTGTTCCTGTAATGTATCTAATCGATCCTTACTCATCTATCATGTTATTTGACGTTTGGACGGACTCCAGTAACTCTGATGTGAGATACAAAGTTATCGGACGCAGCAGAAGCTGGAAATAGTTTTGAACGAAACAACACGTATTAGCGTTGTTCCTGTGATGTATCTAAACGATCCTTACTTATCTATCATGTTATTTGACGTTTGGATGGACTCCAGTAAGTCTGATGTGAGTTACAAAGTTTTTGGACGCAGCAGGAGCTAGAAATAGTTTTAAACGAAACAACACGTATTAGCGTTGTTCCTGTGCTGTATCTAATCGATCCTTACTCATCTATCCTGTTATTTGACGTTTGGACGGACTCCAGTAACTCTGATGTGAGATACAATGTTATCGGACGCAGCAGAAGCTGGAAATAGTTTTGAACCAAACAACACGTATTAGCGTTGTTCCTGTGATGTATCTAAACGATCCGTACTTACCTAACATGTTATTTGACGTTTGGATGGACTCCAGTAAGTCTGATGTGAGATACAATGTTTTTGGACGCAGCAGGAGTTAGAAATAGTTTTAAACGAAACAACACATATTAGCGTTGTTCCTGTAATGTATCTAATCGATCCTTACTCATCTATCATGTTATTTGACGATTGGACGGACTCCAGTAACTCTGATGTGAGATACGACGTTTTCGGACGCAGCAGAAGCTGGAAATAGTTTTAAACGAAACAACACGTATTAGCGTTGTTCCTGTGATGTATCTAATCGATCCTTAATCATCTATCATGTTATTTGACGTTTGGACGGACTCCAGTACCTCTGATGTGAGATACAAAGTTCTCGGACGCAGTAGAAGCTGGAAATAGTTTTGAACGAAACAACACGTATTAGCGTTGTTCCTGTGATGTATCTAAACGATCCTTACTTATCTAACATGTTATTTGCCGTTTGCATGGACTCCAGTAAGTCTGATGTGAGATACGATGTTTTCGGACGCAGCAGAAGCTGGAAATAGTTTTAAACGAAACAACACGCATTAGCGTTGTTCCTGTGATGTATCTAATCGATCCTTACTCATCTATCATGTTATTTGGCGTTTCGATGGACTCCAGTAGCTCTGATGTGAGATACGACGTTCTTGGACGCAGCAGGAGCTGGAAATAGTTTTAAACGAAACGACACGTATTAGCGTTGTTCCTGTGCTGTATCTAATCGATCCTTACTCATCTATCATGTTATTTGGCGTTTCGATGGACTCCAGTAGCTCTGATGTGAGATACGACGTTTTCGGACGCAGCAGAAGCTGGAAATAGTTTTAAACGAAACAACACGCATTAGCGTCTTTCCTGTGATGTATCTAATCGATCCTTACTCATCTATCATGTTATTTGACGTTTGGACGGACTCCAGTAACTCTGATGTGAGATACAATGTTATCTGACGCAGCAGAAGCTGGAAATAGTTTTGAACGAAACAACACGTATTAGCGTTGTTCCTGTGATGTATCTAAACGATCCTTACTTATCTAACATGTTATTTTACGTTTGGATTTACTCCAGTAAGTCTGATGTGAGATACAAAGTTTTTGGACGCAGCAGGAGCTAGAAATAGTTTTAAACGAAACAACAAGCATTAGCGTTGTTCCTGTAATGTATCTAATCGATCCTTACTCATCTATCATGTTATTTGACGTTTGGACGGACTCCAGTAACTCGGATGTGAGATACAAAGTTATCGGACGCAGCAAAAGCTGGAAATAGTTTTGAACGAAACAACACGTATTAGCGTTGTTCCTGTGATGTATCTAAACGATCCTTACTTATCTAACATGTTATTTGACGTTTGGATGGACTCCAGTAAGTCTGATGTGAGTTACAAAGTTTTTGGACGCAGCAGCACCTGGAAACAGTTTTAAACGAAACAACACATATTAGCGTTGTTCCTGTGATGTATCTAATCGATCCTTACTCATCTATCATGTTATTTGACGTTTGGACGGTCTCCAGTAACTCTGATGTGAGATACAAAGTTATCGGACGCAGCAGAAGCTGGAAATAGTTTTGAACGAAACAACACGTATTAGCGTTGTTCCTGTGCTGTATCTAATCGATCGTTACTTATCTATCATGTTATTTGACGTTTCGATGGACTCCAGTAACTCTGATGTGAGATACGACGTTTTCGGACGCAGCAGAAGCTGAAAATAGTTTTAAACGAAACAACACGTATTAGCGTTGTTCCTGTGATGTATCTAATCGATCCTTACTCATCTATCATGTTATTTGACGTTTGGATGGACTCCAGTAACTCTGATGAGAGATACAAAGATTTCGGGCGCAGCAGAAGCTGGAAATAGATTTGAACGAAACAACACGCATTAGCGTTGTTCCTGTGATGTATCTAAACGATCCTTACTTATCTAACATGTTATTTGACGTTTGGATGGACTCCAGTAAGTCTGATGTGAGATACAAAGTCTTTGGACACAGCAGGAGCTGGAAATAGTTTTAAACGAAACAACACGTATTAGCGTTGTTCCTGTGCTGTATCTAATCGATCCTTACTTATCTATCATGTTATTTGACGTTTCGATGGACTCCAGTAACTCTGATGAGAGATACGACGTTTTCGGACGCAGCAGAAGCTGGAAATAGTTTTAAACGAAACAACACTTATTAGCGTTGTTCCTGTAATGTATCTAATCGATCCTTACTCATCTATCATGTTATTTGACGTTTGGACGGACTCCAGTAACTCTGATGTGAGATACAAAGTTATCGGACGCAGCAGAAGCTGGAAATAGTTTTGAACGAAACAACACGTATTAGCGTTGTTCCTGTGATGTATCTAAACGATCCTTACTTATCTATCATGTTATTTGACGTTTGGATGGACTCCAGTAAGTCTGATGTGAGTTACAAAGTTTTTGGACGCAGCAGGAGCTAGAAATAGTTTTAAACGAAACAACACGTATTAGCGTTGTTCCTGTGCTGTATCTAATCGATCCTTACTCATCTATCCTGTTATTTGACGTTTGGACGGACTCCAGTAACTCTGATGTGAGATACAATGTTATCGGACGCAGCAGAAGCTGGAAATAGTTTTGAACCAAACAACACGTATTAGCGTTGTTCCTGTGATGTATCTAAACGATCCTTACTTATCTAGCATGTTATTTGACGTTTGGATGGACTCCAGTAACTCTGATGTGATATACGACGTTTTCGGACGCAGCAGCACCTGGAAACAGTTTTAAACGAAACAACACATATTAGCGTTGTTCCTGTGATGTATCTAATCGATCCTTACTCATCTATCATGTTATTTGACGTTTGGATGGACTCCAGTAACTCTGATGAGAGATACAATTAGCGTTGTTCCTGTGATGTATCTAAACGATCCTTTCTTATCTAACATGTTATTTGACGTTTGTATGGACTCCAGTAAGTCTGATGTGAGATACAAAGTCTTTGGACGCAGCAGGAGCTGGAAATAGTTTTAAACGAAACAACACGTATTAGCGTTGTTCCTGTGCTGTATCTAATCGATCCTTACTTATCTATCATGTTATTTGACGTTTCGATGGACTCCAGTAAGTCTGATGTGAGATACAAAGTCTTTGGACGCAGCAGGAGCTGGAAATAGTTTTAAACGAAACAACACGTATTAGCGTTGTTCCTGTGCTGTATCTAATCGATCCTTACTTATCTATCATGTTATTTGACGTTTCGATGGACTCCAGTAACTCTGATGAGAGATACGACGTTTTCGGACGCAGCAGAAGCTGGAAATAGTTTTAAACGAAACAACACGTATTAGCGTTGTTCCTGTGATGTATCTAATCGATCCTTACTTATCTATCATGTTATTTGACGTTTCGATGGACTCCAGTAACTATGATGTGAGATACGAAATTTTCGGACGCAGCAGAAGCTGGAAATAGTTTTAAACGAAACAACACGCATTAGCGTTGTTCCTGTGATGTATCTAATCGATCCTTACTCATCTGTCATGTTATTTGGCGTTTCGATGGACTCCAATAACTTTGATGTGAGTTACGAAGTTCTCGGACGCAGCTGAAGCTAGAAATAGTTTTAAACGAAACAACACGTATTAGCGTTGTTCCTGTGCTGTATCTAATCGATCCTTACTCATCTATCATGTTATTTGGCGTTTCGATGGACTCCAGTAGCTCTGATGTGAGATACGACGTTCTTGGACGCAGCAGGAGCTGGAAATTGTTTTAAACGAAACAACACGTATTAGCGTTGTTCCTGTGCTGTATCTAATCGATCCTTACTCATCTATCATGTTATTTGGAGTTTCGATGGACTCCAGTAGCTCTGATGTGAGATACGACGTTTTCGGACGCAGCAGAAGCTGGAAATAGTTTTAAACGAAACAACACGCATTAGCGTCTTTCCTGTGATGTATCTAATCGATCCTTACTCATCTATCATGTTATTTGACGTTTGGACGGACTCCAGTAACTCTGATGTGAGATACAATGTTATCGGACGCAGCAGAAGCTGGAAATAGTTTTGAACGAAACAACACGTATTAGCGTTGTTCCTGTGATGTATCTAAACGATCCTTACTCATCTATCATGTTATTTGACGTTTGGACGGACTCCAGTACCTCTGATGAGAGATACAAAGTTCTCGGACGCAGTAGAAGCTGGAAATAGTTTTGAACGAAACAACACGTATTAGCGTTGTTCCTGTGATGTATCTAAACGATCCTTACTTATCTAACATGTTATTTGCCGTTTGCATGGACTCCAGTAAGTCTGATGTGAGATACGATGTTTTCGGACGCAGCAGAAGCTGGAAATAGTTTTAAACGAAACAACACGCATTAGCGTTGTTCCTGTGATGTATCTAATCGATCCTTACTTATCTATCATGTTATTTGACGTTTGGATGGACTCCAGTAAGTCTGATGTGAGATACGACGTTCTTGGACGCAGCAGGAGCTGGAAATAGTTTTAAACGAAACAACACGTATTAGCGTTGTTCCTGTGCTGTATCTAATCGATCCTTACTCATCTATCATGTTATTTGGCGTTTCGATGGACTCCAGTAGCTCTGATGTGAGATACGACGTTTTCGGACGCAGCAGAAGCTGGAAATAGTTTTAAACGAAACAAAACGCATTAGCGTTGTTCCTGTGATGTATCTAATCGATCCTTACTCATCTATCATGTTATTTGGCGTTTCGATGGACTCCAGTAGCTCTGATGTGAGATACGACGTTCTTGGACGCAGCAGGAGCTGGAAATAGTTTTAAACGAAACAACACGTATTAGCGTTGTTCCTGTGCTGTATCTAATCGATCCTTACTCATCTATCATGTTATTTGGCGTTTCGATGGACTCCAGTAGCTCTGATGTGAGATCCGACGTTTTCGGACGCAGCAGAAGCTGGAAATAGTTTTAAACGAAACAACACGCATTAGCGTCTTTCCTGTGATGTATCTAATCGATCCTTACTCATCTATCATGTTATTTGACGTTTGGACGGACTCCAGTAACTCTGATGTGAGATACAATGTTATCGGACGCAGCAGAAGCTGGAAATAGTTTTGAACGAAACAACACGTATTAGCGTTGTTCCTGTGATGTATCTAAACGATCCTTACTTATCTAACATGTTATTTGACGTTTGGATGGACTCCAGTAAGTCTGATGTGAGTTACAAAGTTTTTGGACGCAGCAGGAGCTAGAAATAGTTTTAAACGAAACAACACGTATTAGCGTTGTTCCAGTGCTGTATCTAATCGATCCTTACTCATCTATCCTGTTATTTGACGTTTGGACGGACTCCAGTAACTCTGATGTGAGATACAATGTTATCGGACGCAGCAGAAGCTGGAAATAGTTTTGAACCAAACAACACGTATTAGCGTTGTTCCTGTGATGTATCTAAACGATCCTTACTTATCTAACATGTTATTTGACGTTTGGATGGACTCCAGTAAGTCTGATGTGAGTTACAAAGTTTTTGGACGCAGCAGGAGCTAGAAATAGTTTTAAACGAAACAACACGTATTAGCGTTGTTCCAGTGCTGTATCTAATCGATCCTTACTCATCTATCCTGTTATTTGACGTTTGGACGGACTCCAGTAACTCTGATGTGAGATACAATGTTATCGGACGCAGCAGAAGCTGGAAATAGTTTTGAACCAAACAACACGTATTAGCGTTGTTCCTGTGATGTATCTAATCGATCCTTACTCATCTATCATGTTATTTGACGTTTGGACGGTCTCCAGTAACTCTGATGTGAGATACAAAGTTATCGGACGCAGCAGAAGCTGGAAATAATTTTGAACGAAACAACACGTATTAGCGTTGTTCCTGTGCTGTATCTAATCGATCGTTACTTATCTATCATGTTATTTGACGTTTCGATGGACTCCAGTAACTCTGATGTGAGATACGACGTTTTCGGACGCAGCAGAAGCTGAAGATAGTTTTAAACGAAACAATACGTATTAGCGTTGTTCCTGTGATGTATCTAATCGATCCTTACTCATCTATCATGTTATTTGACGTTTGGATGGACTCCAGTAACTCTGATGAGAGATACAAAGATTTCGGGCGCAGCAGAAGCTGGAAATAGATTTGAACGAAACAACACGCATTAGCGTTGTTCCTGTGATGTATCTAAACGATCCTTACTTATCTAACATGTTATTTGACGTTTGGATGGACTCCAGTAAGTCTGATGTGAGATACAAAGCCTTTGGACGCAGCAGGAGCTGGAAATAGTTTTAAACGAAACAACACGTATTAGCGTTGTTCCTGTGCTGTATCTAATCGATCCTTACTTATCTATCATGTTATTTGACGTTTCGATGGACTCCAGTAACTCTGATGAGAGATACGACGTTTTCGGACGCAGCAGAAGCTGGAAATAGTTTTAAACGAAACAACACGTATTAGCGTTGTTCCTGTAATGTATCTAATCGATCCTTACTCATCTATCATGTTATTTGACGTTTGGACGGACTCCAGTAACTCTGATGTGAGATACAAAGTTATCGGACGCAGCAGAAACTGGAAATAGTTTTGAACGAAACAACACGTATTAGCGTTGTTCCTGTGATGTATCTAAACGATCCTTACTTATCTAACATGTTATTTGACGTTTTGATGGACTCCAGTAAGTCTGATGTGAGTTACAAAGTTTTTGGACGCAGCAGGAGCTAGAAATAGTTTTAAACGAAACAACACGTATTAGCGTTGTTCCTGTGCTGTATCTAATCGATCCTTACTCATCTATCCTATTATTTGACGTTTGGACGGACTCCAGTAACTCTCATGTGAGATACAATGTTATCGGACGCAGCAGAAGCTGGAAATAGTTTTGAACCAAACAACACGTATTAGCGTTGTTCCTGTGATTTATCTAAACGATCCTTACTTATCTAACATGTTATTTGACGTTTGTATGGACTCCAGTAACTCTGATGTGATATACGACGTTTTCGGACGCAGCAGCACCTGGAAACAGTTTTAAACGAAACAACACATATTAGCGTTGTTCCTGTGATGTATCTAATCGATCCTTACACATCTATCATGTTATTTGACGTTTGGACGGTCTCCAGTAACTCTGATGTGAGATACAAAGTTATCGGACGCAGCAGAAGCTGGAAATAGTTTTGAACGAAACAACACGCATTAGCGTTGTTCCTGTGCTGTATCTAATCGATCCTTACTCATCTATCATGTTATTTGGCGTTTTGATGGACTCCAGTAGCTCTGATGTGAGATACGACGTTCTTGGACGCAGCAGGAGCTGGAAATAGTTTTAAACGAAACAACACGTATTAGCGTTGTTCCTGTGCTGTATCTAATCGATCCTTACTCATCTATCATGTTATTTGGCGTTTCGATGGACTCCAGTAACTCTGATGTGAGATACAAAGTTATCGGACGCAGCAGAAGCTGGAAATAGCTTTGAACGAAACAACACGTATTAGCGTTGTTCCTGTGATGTATCTAAACGATCCTTACTTATCTAACATGTTATTTGACGTTTGGATGGACTCCAGTAAGTCTGATGTGAGATACAAAGTTTTTGGACGCAGCAGGAGTTAGAAATAGTTTTAAACGAAACAACACGTATTAGCGTTGTTCCTGTGCTGTATCTAATCGATCCTTACTTATCTATCATGTTATTTGACGTTTCGATGGACTCCAGTAACTCTGATGTGAGATGCGACGTTTTCGGACGCAGCAGAAGCTGGAAATAGTTTTAAACGAAACAACACGTATTAGCGTTGTTCCTGTGATGTATCTAATCGATCCTTACTCATCTATCATGTTATTTGACGTTTGGACGGACTCCAGTACCTCTGATGTGAGATACAAAGTTCTCGGACGCAGTAGAAGCTGGAAATAGTTTTGAACGAAACAACACGTATTAGCGTTGTTCCTGTGATGTATCTAAACGATCCTTACTTATCTAACATGTTATTTGCCGTTTGCATGGACTCCAGTAAGTCTGATGTGAGATACGATGTTTTCGGACGCAGCAGAAGCTGGAAATAGTTTTAAACGAAACAACACGCATTAGCGTTGTTCCTGTGATGTATCTAATCGATCCTTACTTATCTATCATGTTATTTGACGTTTGGATGGACTCCAGTAAGTCTGATGTGAGATACGACGTTTTCGGACGCAGCAGAAGCTGGAAATAGTTTTAAACGAAACAACACGCATTAGCGTTGTTCCTGTGATGTATCTAATCGATCCTTACTCATCTATCATGTTATTTGGCGTTTCGATGGACTCCAGTAGCTCTGATGTGAGATACGACGTTCTTGGACGCAGCAGGAGCTGGAAATAGTTTTAAACGAAACAACACGTATTAGCGTTGTTCCTGTGCTGTATCTAATCGATCCTTACTCATCTATCATGTTATTTGGCGTTTCGATGGACTCCAGTAGCTCTGATGTGAGATACTACGTTTTCGGACGCAGCAGAAGCTGGAAATAGTTTTAAACGAAACAACACGCATTAGCGTCTTTCCTGTGATGTATCTAATCGATCCTTACTCATCTATCATGTTATTTGACGTTTGGACGGACTCCAGTAACTCTGATGTGAGATACGACGTTTTCGGACGCAGCAGAAGCTGGAAATAGTTTTGAACGAAACAACACGTATTAGCGTTGTTCCTGTGATGTATCTAAACGATCCTTACTTATCTAACATGTTATTTGACGTTTGGATGGACTCCAGTAAGTCTGATGTGAGATACAAAGTTCTTGGACGCAGCAAGAGCTAGAAATAGTTTTAAACGAAACAACACGTATTAGCGTTGTTCCTGTGCTGTATCTAATCGATCCTTACTCATCTATCATGTTATTTGGCGTTTCGATGGACTCCAGTAACTCTGATGTGAGATACAAAGTTATCGGACGCAGCAGAAGCTGGAAATAGTTTTGAACGAAACAACACGTATTAGCGTTGTTCCTGTGATGTATCTAAACGATCCTTACTTACCTAACATGTTATTTGACGTTTGGATGGACTCCAGTAAGTCTGATGTGAGATACAAAGTTTTTGGACGCAGCAGGAGTTAGAAATAGTTTTAAACGAAACAACACGTATTAGCGTTGTTCCTGTGCTGTATCTAATCGATCCTTACTTATCTATCATGTTATTTGACGTTTCGATGGACTCCAGTAACTCTGATGTGAGATGCGACGTTTTCGGACGCAGCAGAAGCTGGAAATAGTTTTAAACGAAACAACACGTATTAGCGTTGTTCCTGTGATGTATCTAATCGATCCTTAATCATCTATCATGTTATTTGACGTTTGGACGGACTCCAGTACCTCTGATGTGAGATACAAAGTTCTCGGACGCAGTAGAAGCTGGAAATAGTTTTGAACGAAACAACACGTATTAGCGTTGTTCCTGTGATATATCTAAACGATCCTTACTTATCTAACATGTTATTTGCCGTTTGCATGGACTCCAGTAAGTCTGATGTGAGATACGATGTTTTCGGACGCAGCAGAAGCTGGAAATAGTTTTAGACGAAACAACACGCATTAGCGTTGTTCCTGTGATGTATCTAATCGATCCTTACTCATCTATCATGTTATTTGGCGTTTCGATGGACTCCAGTAGCTCTGATGTGAGATACGACGTTCTTGGACGCAGCAGGAGCTGGAAATAGTTTTAAATGAAAGAACACGTATTAGCGTTGTTCCTGTGATGTATCTAATCGATCCTTACTCATCTATCATGTTATTTGGCGTTTCGATGGACTCCAGTAGCTCTGATGTGAGATACGACGTTTTCGGACGCAGCAGAAGCTGGAAATAGTTTTAAACGAAACAACACGCATTAGCGTCTTTCCTGTGATGTATCTAATCGATCCTTACTCATCTATCATTTTATTTGACGTTTGGACGGACTCCAGTAACTCTGATGTGAGATACAATGTTATCGGACGCAGCAGAAGCTGGAAATAGTTTTGAACGAAACAACACGTATTAGCGTTGTTCCTGTGATGTATCTAAACGATCCTTACTTATCTAACATGTTATTTTACGTTTGGATTTACTCCAGTAAGTCTGATGTGAGATACAAAGTTTTTGGACGCAGCAGGAGCTAGAAATAGTTTTAAACGAAACAACAAGCATTAGCGTTGTTCCTGTAATGTATCTAATCGATCCTTACTCATCTATCATGTTATTTGACGTTTGGACGGACTCCAGTAACTCGGATGTGAGATACAAAGTTATCGGACGCAGCAAAAGCTGGAAATAGTTTTGAACGAAACAACACGTATTAGCGTTGTTCCTGTGATGTATCTAAACGATCCTTACTTATCTAACATGTTATTTGACGTTTGGATGGACTCCAGTAAGTCTGATGTGAGTTACAAAGTTTTTGGACGCAGCAGGAGCTGGAAATAGTTTTGAACGAAACAACACGTATTAGCGTTGTTCCTGTGATGTATCTAAACGATCCTTACTTATCTAACATGTTATTTGACGTTTGGATGGACTCCAGTAACTCTGATGTGATATACGACGTTTTCGGACGCAGCAGCACCTGGAAACAGTTTTAAACGAAACAACACATATTAGCGTTGTTCCTGTGATGTATCTAATCGATCCTTACTCATCTATCATGTTATTTGACGTTTGGACGGTCTCCAGTAACTCTGATGTGAGATACAAAGTTATCGGACGCAGCAGAAGCTGGAAATAGTTTTGAACGAAACAACACGTATTAGCGTTGTTCCTGTGCTGTATCTAATCGATCGTTACTTATCTATCATGTTATTTGACGTTTCGATGGACTCCAGTAACTCTGATGTGAGATACGACGTTTTCGGACGCAGCAGAAGCTGAAAATAGTTTTAAACGAAACAACACGTATTAGCGTTGTTCCTGTGATGTATCTAATCGATCCTTACTCATCTATCATGTTATTTGACGTTTGGATGGACTCCAGTAACTCTGATGAGAGATACAAAGATTTCGGGCGCAGCAGAAGCTGGAAATAGATTTGAACGAAACAACACGCATTAGCGTTGTTCCTGTGATGTATCTAAACGATCCTTACTTATCTAACATGTTATTTTACGTTTGGATTTACTCCAGTAAGTCTGATGTGAGATACAAAGTTTTTGGACGCAGCAGGAGATAGAAATAGTTTTAAACGAAACAACAAGCATTAGCGTTGTTCCTGTAATGTATCTAATCGATCCTTACTCATCTATCATGTTATTTGACGTTTGGACGGACTCCAGTAACTCGGATGTGAGATACAAAGTTATCGGACGCAGCAAAAGCTGGAAATAGTTTTGAACGAAACAACACGTATTAGCGTTGTTCCTGTGATGTATCTAAACGATCCTTACTTATCTAACATGTTATTTGACGTTTGGATGGACTCCAGTAAGTCTGATGTGAGTTACAAAGTCTTTGGACGCAGCAGGAGCTGGAAATAGTTTTAAACGAAACAACACGTATTAGCGTTGTTCCTGTGCTGTATCTAATCGATCCTTACTTATCTATCATGTTATTTGACGTTTCGATGGACTCCAGTAACTCTGATGAGAGATACGACGTTTTCGGACGCAGCAGAAGCTGGAAATAGTTTTAAACGAAACAACACGTATTAGCGTTGTTCCTGTAATGTATCTAATCGATCCTTACTCATCTATCATGTTATTTGACGTTTGGACGGACTCCAGTAACTCTGATGTGAGATACAAAGTTATCGGACGCAGCAGAAGCTGGAAATAGTTTTGAACGAAACAACACGTATTAGCGTTGTTCCTGTGATGTATCTAAACGATCCTTACTTATCTAACATGTTATTTGACGTTTGGATGGACTCCAGTAAGTCTGATGTGAGTTACAAAGTTTTTGGACGCAGCAGGAGCTAGAAATAGTTTTAAACGAAACAACACGTATTAGCGTTGTTCCTGTGCTGTATCTAATCAATCCTTACTCATCTATCCTGTTATTTGACGTTTGGACGGACTCCAGTAACTCTGATGTGAGATACAATGTTATCGGACGCAGCAGAAGCTGGAAATAGTTTTGAACCAAACAACACGTATTAGCGTTGTTCCTGTGATGTATCTAAACGATCCTTACTTATCTAACATGTTATTTGACGTTTGGATGGACTCCAGTAACTCTGATGTGATATACGACGTTTTCGGACGCAGCAGCACCTGGAAACAGTTTTAAACGAAACAACACATATTAGCGTTGTTCCTGTGATGTATCTAATCGATCCTTACTCATCTATCATGTTATTTGACGTTTGGATGGACTCCAGTAACTCTGATGAGAGATACAAAGATTTCGGGCGCAGCAGAAGCTGGAAATAGATTTGAACGAAACAACACGCATTAGCGTTGTTCCTGTGATGTATCTAAACGATCCTTTCTTATCTAACATGTTATTTGACGTTTGGATGGACTCCAGTAAGTCTGATGTGAGATACAAAGTCTTTGGACGCAGCAGGAGCTGGAAATAGTTTTAAACGAAACAACACGTATTAGCGTTGTTCCTGTGCTGTATCTAATCGATCCTTACTTATCTATCATGTTATTTGACGTTTCGATGGACTCCAGTAACTCTGATGAGAGATACGACGTTTTCGGACGCAGCAGAAGCTGGAAATAGTTTTAAACGAAACAACACGCATTAGCGTTGTTCCTGTGATGTATCTAAACGATCCTTACTTATCTAACATGTTATTTGACGTTTGGATGGACTCCAGTAAGTCTGATGTGAGATACAAAGTCTTTGGACGCAGCAGGAGCTGGAAATAGTTTTAAACGAAACAACAAGTATTAGCGTTGTTCCTGTGCTGTATCTAATCGATCCTTACTTATCTATCATGTTATTAGACGTTTCGATGGACTCCAGTAACTCTGATGAGAGATACGACGTTTTCGGACGCAGCAGAAGCTGGAAATAGTTTTAAACGAAACAACACGTATTAGCGTTGTTCCTGTGATGTATCTAATCGATTCTTACTTATCTATCATGTTATTTGACGTTTCGATGGACTCCAGTAACTATGATGTGAGATACGAAATTTTCGGACGCAGCAGAAGCTGGAAATAGTTTTAAACGAAACAACACGCATTAGCGTTGTTCCTGTGATGTATCTAATCGATCCTTACTCATCTGTCATGTTATTTGGCGTTTCGATGGACTCCAGTAACTTTGATGTGAGTTACGAAGTTCTCGGACGCAGCTGAAGCTAGAAATAATTTTAAACGAAACAACACGCATTAGCGTTGTTCCTGTGATGTATCTAATCGATCCTTACTTATCTATCATGTTATTTGACGTTTGGATGGACTCCAGTAAGTCTGATGTGAGATACAAAGTTTTTGGACGCAGCAGGAGTTAGAAATAGTTTTAAACGAAACAACACGTATTAGCGTTGTTCCTGTGCTGTATCTAATCGATCCTTACTTATCTATCATGTTATTTGACGTTTGGACGGACTCCAGTACCTCTGATGAGAGATACAAAGTTCTCGGACGCAGTAGAAGCTGGAAATAGTTTTGAACGAAACAACACGTATTAGCGTTGTTCCTGTGATGTATCTAAACGATCCCTACTTATCTAACATGTTATTTGCCGTTTGCATGGACTCCAGTAAGTCTGATGTGAGATACGATGTTTTCTTACGCAGCAGAAGCTGGAAATAGTTTTAAACGAAACAACACGCATTAGCGTTGTTCCTGTGATGTATCTAATCGATCCTTACTTATCTATCATGTTATTTGACGTTTGGATGGACTCCAGTAAGTCTGATGTGAGATACGACGTTTTCGGACGCAGCAGAAGCTGGAAATAGTTTTAAACGAAACAACACGCATTAGCGTTGTTCCTGTGATGTATCTAATCGATCCTTACTCATCTATCATGTTATTTGGCGTTTCGATGGACTCCAGTAGCTCTGATGTGAGATACGACGTTCTTGGACGCAGCAGGAGCTGGAAATAGTTTTAAACGAAACAACACGTATTAGCGTTGTTCCTGTGCTGTATCTAATCGATCCTTACTCATCTATCATGTTATTTGGCGTTTCGATGGACTCCAGTAGCTCTGATGTGAGATACTACGTTTTCGGACGCAGCAGAAGCTGGAAATAGTTTTAAACGAAACAACACGCATTAGCGTCTTTCCTGTGATGTATCTAATCGATCCTTACTCATCTATCATGTTATTTGACGTTTGGACGGACTCCAGTAACTCTGATGTGAGATACGACGTTTTCGGACGCAGCAGAAGCTGGAAATAGTTTTGAACGAAACAACACGTATTAGCGTTGTTCCTGTGATGTATCTAAACGATCCTTACTTATCTAACATGTTATTTGACGTTTGGATGGACTCCAGTAAGTCTGATGTGAGATACAAAGTTCTTGGACGCAGCAAGAGCTAGAAATAGTTTTAAACGAAACAACACGTATTAGCGTTGTTCCTGTGCTGTATCTAATCGATCCTTACTCATCTATCATGTTATTTGGCGTTTCGATGGACTCCAGTAACTCTGATGTGAGATACAAAGTTATCGGACGCAGCAGAAGCTGGAAATAGTTTTGAACGAAACAACACGTATTAGCGTTGTTCCTGTGATGTATCTAAACGATCCTTACTTACCTAACATGTTATTTGACGTTTGGATGGACTCCAGTAAGTCTGATGTGAGATACAAAGTTTTTGGACGCAGCAGGAGTTAGAAATAGTTTTAAACGAAACAACACGTATTAGCGTTGTTCCTGTGCTGTATCTAATCGATCCTTACTTATCTATCATGTTATTTGACGTTTCGATGGACTCCAGTAACTCTGATGTGAGATGCGACGTTTTCGGACGCAGCAGAAGCTGGAAATAGTTTTAAACGAAACAACACGTATTAGCGTTGTTCCTGTGATGTATCTAATCGATCCTTAATCATCTATCATGTTATTTGACGTTTGGACGGACTCCAGTACCTCTGATGTGAGATACAAAGTTCTCGGACGCAGTAGAAGCTGGAAATAGTTTTGAACGAAACAACACGTATTAGCGTTGTTCCTGTGATATATCTAAACGATCCTTACTTATCTAACATGTTATTTGCCGTTTGCATGGACTCCAGTAAGTCTGATGTGAGATACGATGTTTTCGGACGCAGCAGAAGCTGGAAATAGTTTTAGACGAAACAACACGCATTAGCGTTGTTCCTGTGATGTATCTAATCGATCCTTACTCATCTATAATGTTATTTGGCGTTTCGATGGACTCCAGTAGCTCTGATGTGAGATACGACGTTCTTGGACGCAGCAGGAGCTGGAAATAGTTTTAAATGAAAGAACACGTATTAGCGTTGTTCCTGTGATGTATCTAATCGATCCTTACTCATCTATCATGTTATTTGGCGTTTCGATGGACTCCAGTAGCTCTGATGTGAGATACGACGTTTTCGGACGCAGCAGAAGCTGGAAATAGTTTTAAACGAAACAACACGCATTAGCGTCTTTCCTGTGATGTATCTAATCGATCCTTACTCATCTATCATGTTATTTGACGTTTGGACGGACTCCAGTAACTCTGATGTGAGATACAATGTTATCGGACGCAGCAGAAGCTGGAAATAGTTTTGAACGAAACAACACGTATTAGCGTTGTTCCTGTGATGTATCTAAACGATCCTTACTTATCTAACATGTTATTTTACGTTTGGATTTACTCCAGTAAGTCTGATGTGAGATACAAAGTTTTTGGACGCAGCAGGAGCTAGAAATAGTTTTAAACGAAACAACAAGCATTAGCGTTGTTCCTGTAATGTATCTAATCGATCCTTACTCATCTATCATGTTATTTGACGTTTGGACGGACTCCAGTAACTCGGATGTGAGATACAAAGTTATCGGACGCAGCAAAAGCTGGAAATAGTTTTGAACGAAACAACACGTATTAGCGTTGTTCCTGTGATGTATCTAAACGATCCTTACTCATCTAACATGTTATTTGACGTTTGGATGGACTCCAGTAAGTCTGATGTGAGTTACAAAGTTTTTGGACGCAGCAGGAGCTGGAAATAGTTTTGAACGAAACAACACGTATTAGCGTTGTTCCTGTGATGTATCTAAACGATCCTTACTTATCTAACATGTTATTTGACGTTTGGATGGACTCCAGTAACTCTGATGTGATATACGACGTTTTCGGACGCAGCAGCACCTGGAAACAGTTTTAAACGAAACAACACATATTAGCGTTGTTCCTGTGATGTATCTAATCGATCCTTACTCATCTATCATGTTATTTGACGTTTGGACGGTCTCCAGTAACTCTGATGTGAGATACAAAGTTATCGGACGCAGCAGAAGCTGGAAATAGTTTTGAACGAAACAACACGTATTAGCGTTGTTCCTGTGCTGTATCTAATCGATCGTTACTTATCTATCATGTTATTTGACGTTTCGATGGACTCCAGTAACTCTGATGTGAGATACGACGTTTTCGGACGCAGCAGAAGCTGAAAATAGTTTTAAACGAAACAACACGTATTAGCGTTGTTCCTGTGATGTATCTAATCGATCCTTACTCATCTATCATGTTATTTGACGTTTGGATGGACTCCAGTAACTCTGATGAGAGATACAAAGATTTCGGGCGCAGCAGAAGCTGGAAATAGATTTGAACGAAACAACACGCATTAGCGTTGTTCCTGTGATGTATCTAAACGATCCTTACTTATCTAACATGTTATTTTACGTTTGGATTTACTCCAGTAAGTCTGATGTGAGATACAAAGTTTTTGGACGCAGCAGGAGTTAGAAATAGTTTTAAACGAAACAACAAGCATTAGCGTTGTTCCTGTAATGTATCTAATCGATCCTTACTCATCTATCATGTTATTTGACGTTTGGACGGACTCCAGTAACTCGGATGTGAGATACAAAGTTATCGGACGCAGCAAAAGCTGGAAATAGTTTTGAACGAAACAACACGTATTAGCGTTGTTCCTGTGATGTATCTAAACGATCCTTACTTATCTAACATGTTATTTGACGTTTGGATGGACTCCAGTAAGTCTGATGTGAGTTACAAAGTCTTTGGACGCAGCAGGAGCTGGAAATAGTTTTAAACGAAACAACACGTATTAGCGTTGTTCCTGTGCTGTATCTAATCGATCCTTACTTATCTATCATGTTATTTGACGTTTCGATGGACTCCAGTAACTCTGATGAGAGATACGACGTTTTCGGACGCAGCAGAAGCTGGAAATAGTTTTAAACGAAACAACACGTATTAGCGTTGTTCCTGTAATGTATCTAATCGATCCTTACTCATCTATCATGTTATTTGACGTTTGGACGGACTCCAGTAACTCTGATGTGAGATACAAAGTTATCGGACGCAGCAGAAGCTGGAAATAGTTTTGAACGAAACAACACGTATTAGCGTTGTTCCTGTGATGTATCTAAACGATCCTTACTTATCTAACATGTTATTTGACGTTTGGATGGACTCCAGTAAGTCTGATGTGAGTTACAAAGTTTTTGGACGCAGCAGGAGCTAGAAATAGTTTTAAACGAAACAACACGTATTAGCGTTGTTCCTGTGCTGTATCTAATCAATCCTTACTCATCTATCCTGTTATTTGACGTTTGGACGGACTCCAGTAACTCTGATGTGAGATACAATGTTATCGGACGCAGCAGAAGCTGGAAATAGTTTTGAACCAAACAACACGTATTAGCGTTGTT